>JABFQM010000113.1:0-53019 GCA_022816865.1 Zelostemma sp. ZL-2020 | reverse complement strand
CGACCGGATTCGCAAAATAGCCGAAACCTGCTCAGGATTACAAGTAAAGATCCAGGATTTTCCGTACGAACGTTCCTTTTCAAGTTCTTTCGTTTTACCATGCAGGGTTTTTTGATATTCCACGCTTTCGGTGGTGGAACTGGTTCCGGTTTTACATCATTGCTTATGGAAAAGCTTTCTACGGATTATGGTAAAAAAGCGAAGCTGGAGTTCGCGATTTACCCTTCCCCGTCGATTTCTACTGCGGTTGTCGAGCCGTACAACGCGATTCTGACGACCCACGCGACCCTGGAACATTCGGACTGCGCCTTCCTCGTTGACAACGAGGCCATTTACGACATTTGCAGGCGTAATCTCGATATCGACCGGCCGACTTACACGAATCTCAATCGTCTTATTGGACAAATCGTTTCTTCCATTACCGCGTCACTTAGGTTCGACGGCGCTCTCAACGTCGATCTCACAGAGTTCCAAACGAACCTCGTTCCGTACCCAAGAATACATTTCCCCCTGGCCACGTACGCCCCAATCATCTCCGCGGAAAAAGCTTGTCACGAGCAGCTCACCGTCATGGAATTGACCTCCTCTTGCTTTGACCCTGCCAATCAAATGGTCAAATGTAACCCTCAAAATGGGAAATACATGGCCTGTTGTTTGCTCTATAGGGGCGACGTTGTACCCAAAGACGTGAACGCTTCGATTGCCGTGATTAAAATGAAGAGAAGCGTCAGATTCGTTGATTGGTGTCCGACCGGGTTCAAGGTGAAATTATGGTTTTTCGGAGTGGAGGATTTGGTGAACAACTTTGCGATTTATTATATCTAGGTTGGCATCAATTACCAACCCCCAACGGTCGTGCCTGGTGGAGATCTGGCCAAGGTGCAACGAGCCGTGGCTATGCTGGCAAATACAACGGCCATCGCGGAAGCTTGGAGGCAGTTGAACTCGAAATTCGATCTCATGTTTAGCAAACGCGCCTTTGTGCACTGGTAAACAATGTTTCAGTTACAAATACGAACTTGGAGGGAAACGCAGAATTATTTGTTTGAAAAGAGAAATTTTGCATATGAAAAGTTGCCGGAACTTTCGGAAAAGTAACCAAAAGTTTCGAGTTATATTTCTTTGCAGTTTTGTGTAATTTGTCGAAGTATTTTGTGTTTTCACAATTTTTTTCGACTTTCTATTTACCCCAGAATCGTGTAACGTTTACGGTCTAAATTTTCGAAAGAAATGATGTCTAAGAATGAAAAATTAAGATTAAACATTGAATAAGAGTTGATGATAATCGCGTCGTAATTAAAACGGTTCGTTTGTTCATCCGCAGCGCACTATTTCACTGCCTTCGGGCGAGATTCAACGTGAAGTATGAAACGATTTTCAATGAATGAAACTTTCAGAAAAATAGTTATGAAACGATAATTAAATTTAATGAAGGGTGAATAATTAAAACAATCCCGACGTTATTTTTGTACATTACAAAAAGACGCTATTATAAGTTCAACTCTCCAATTTTATTTCCGAGAACAATCAAACGGCGCAATGACGGGGAAAAATTCAATTAATTTCCGTTCGATGCTGAGCGGCTCTTTGCTTGTTTTAGCGAGACTTGCAGAGTTCAATTTACGATGAAAAAAATCTTTCCGTCTCTGAAAGTGAATGCGCTCTATTATTCCAAAGTTTTTTGTATTGAATGATCTAATTTCCTTTTTCAGGTACGTCGGCGAAAATATGGCAGAAAGCGAATTTCAGGAAGCTCGCGAGGATTTGGCAGCTTTAGAAAAAGATTACCAGGAAGTCGGAATGGACTCGACGGACGATGGAGAAGGCGAGGAAGGCGACGAAAATTAGGACCCAGAAAGAAAGTTGGTCTTTGTTCCAAACCAATGCCCCGATCGAATCGTCGCATTTTTAAACCCTCGTGCTCAATGTCACGATTTTTAGATGTTTTTTTACGAACTCGTTTATTTTATATACAGTTTATTTTGTATCTCGATGTACTTTTGCTTTTGAGAGAATATAATTTTATTTCATATACAATTCAAATCGAAGTAATAGAATTCAGTTGTCGCTGTTTATAAAACACGATCGTACAAATATATTTGCGCACTCGTCGAGGGTACATCGATTTCGCATCACTTAAGAAATTCATGGTCTTGCATCAGTTCAAGTTATTAGAAGTTTATAGAACATGGGGTCGCTGTGTGAAATATAAATACTACCCAGGGTATGCAGTGTTCGAAATTTACATTGCACATGCAAGTCAAGATAGTGGGAACGATATTTCATCAAACTGGATGAAATATAAGCAGAGATCGATGCATATTTTGCGCCAAATTCGAGCGGGTTCGTCAGAACACAAAAGATAACCATTTAGATTGCAATTCCGAGTCCCAAGTTTCACTAAGAAAAAAAGCAAAAAATCGTAAGGGTAATGTAACGAGGTAATTTTCCACTCTTGAAGAGCTACCGGGCATTGAATTTCACTACTTCGTGTGGAACAAAAAAGAATTTTACTTAGACTAAAGAAAAGCGCGATATTTCATTAGAAATTCAATCACCACAAGAATGATTGGAATGAATGATTCCATATTGAAAGAGTGAAAAATTTCACTCTAAAAACAATAAACTAGAGTAGAATTTCAACCTAAAAGATTGAGCGTGGGATTCGATCGAATTTTTTTTCTCTATCTACATCTCTGAACTGAAAACAAAAAGCACTCGTTTTATCTTGAAGCCATTTTACTCTATTGATTATTTAGCAGACGTATCAAATTGGAATTATAATGCCACTAAAGACACTTGAGAAATAATTAATCGTAGTAATTAAACTTCAAAAAACATTCAATCAATCGGTTTCCCGTTTCTAAATTCGTAAACAATTTATAACTTTCTTGAAATGCAATTGATTCGATTTTTCTAACGATAAAAAGCTTTTGTTGGTATTCAATTGAAAGTATTACTTCCAAAAACGTTGGGAAAAAGTTTAATTGGAAATGAGATTTTTATTGGTGCTCTAATAACTGCAACACCGGAATTTTAATTGCAAAATATCCACGTAGCTCCCGGAATGATTATTAAGAATATTCCAGGCGTTACAGGTAAATTTCAAAGTTAAATAAACAGCCACAGCGTCACGTGCTACTTTTATATTTTCCACAGCGCTTTATGCTTCCGCTGGTTTATCATTATTCCAAGGCCGTGCGGCGTGTAGCTCATTGCTAAGGGCGATTTGTATGCTGGAGATCTCGGAGGGAAGGGCTTGTTTCAAGTTCCAAGGGAACGGAGCTGCAGCCGTCGATTACGAGAATAATTGTCGGCTCGCCCATCAAAATCTCTCACTTCCTTCGACTTTAGTATCATTAAAAGCCAAAGACTTCAGAATTTGTTCTTCGCATTCTTTTGTTCATAAAACACGAATTCAATCGACCTTTTTCCAGGGCACCACAACATGGCCGCTCTTTTTTTTTACAATAGTTGATACCAAATATTTCGCGAAATACAGGAGAACTACGAAGATCGATAAGTACTGAATCCATGCCCATTTGTATTGTTCCCACACTCCCAATCGGTAGTGAATTGTTTGCTCGTCATAAAATATCTCGCACTTTATCACTATTTCTTCGTCCTTCGCGAAGCCACTTTTCCAAGTTGCACGAGTGTTCGCTATTGTCGCTGAAACTGGGCAAAAAAAGTTCAATCAACGCGGATAATGATGAAGAAAAATAACGCGCGATAGTTGGAAGAAGAATTATAGCGTGAACTTTTTACTGGACTCACACATTTCGGTGAAATCAGCCGGTGACATCGGGGATAAAGGGTGACCATTATAATTAATTTTATCGGAAGAATAAACGTAGTTGTAATGCGATTCCAAAGCGCCTTTTTGCAGCAGCAACAAAGTGCCAGAAATCTGTATTTCCTGGGCTTCATGGACCACGTTGTGATCCATTGTCACTGGTGTATCGAATCTTATTTGAACTCTGTCCTGAAACGTTTTTAGATTAAACAATTTTCTTCTTTGAATTAAAGTTTTTTTATAATTTATCGATGAGAAACGATTTTCTGCAGAAGAAATGTAATTTCAGTGGATGAGGTTTTGCTTACTCTTAATTCGCAACCAAAGAGAAGAAAGAGCCTCAGTACTTTAATGGCCTGATCACTGAAGAAACGTGCCTCGAATTTAAGGACCTCTTTCTGACCGTCCTTATTTGTATCGGTTTCGTGTATCTGAAACGTTCGTAATGTATCACAAACTTTTGTAGGTACACAGTTCTAATTACAGCTTCAATTTCTATGAATAAAACAACACGACGAACAATTCTGTGACTTTCCAGGAAAACAAATTAACTCCATAATTGTAGTTTTTGAGTTATCACGATTTTTATGTCCTAAATTCGTTACAATTTGAAATATTATTGCGACAATTATCTTGGATAACAAAATGTTATCATCCAAAATGAAATTTCATATTATATTTTGCAGTTCCGATTAAATTTTTTTTCAACATTTTTAAAAGTGATCATTTTGGTTGAAAATAAACATAAATAATTAGAAATCTCGTCTCGACATTAATTACCTAAACTTCTCTTGTTAATTATACCGAATTATTGTATCAACGTTTTATTATCATTATCACTCGTTTCAAAATGATACGAATTTCTACCTCAAAGTAATCGACGGTCCGGAAATTTTATGTAGTTATATGCGGAAATGAAATAATTACCGAAAATTCGCGAATCACATATCCAATAAAATTGAATAAAAACCTTTATCAAAGTACAATCGTCCGAAATTCGGCTTCCCTTATAGTACTGGAATGAAGAGCAAATGATTGGCTCATTATCCACATCCCTTTCAGCAATTAATAAATACCGGTATTTGAAATCTATGAGAGGTTTCTCGATTCTGGACCAATCCGTTACCCAAAACCCTTCACAAATAAATAATATGTTATCAGTCATAATTAATGAAGGATTTCATCATTTCATGGTTTCACTGATATGATTAAAATTTAAAATCGCAAAATTGTTTTACCTCCAGTGCGACGAATTATCATTATAGGAATAATTACGGCTGCGATTGTTATAATCAGTACAACAATGTGTACAATGCGGGAAGTACACTTAAATTGGTATTTTACACACGTTGAAAATATATTAAAGACCATTATGGATCAATAAGAGAATAAAAATAATCAAAACTGGTATAAAAATACGTTCTTGTTATGAGCTGCACTTTACCGTGTCACTTTGCACCTTTTGCGAGTGTATTTGGCCCTTGTTGCTATGGAAACGAGTTCGGAGTCACCGGCTTTTTTATTATGCATTTATATTACGCCAAACGAAACTTATTCATATTTTACGCTCATGGAAATAATAATTTTCACTCGAATTTGTATAATTTTGTACACTCTTATTCAAATTTCATATTCCTTGAAGGATATTATACATCGCGATTGTAGTGGCGGGAAATTTGAAACTTAAGTTTTTAAGTTTTGTAATATCGGTACAACGATGCTTAAAAAAATAACTTTGGGCACGGTACTTTTTGAAACTACATTATATTTATTCAAAATTGCTGTCCAAAAGGTAAAAATCTGTTTCTTTAAATTGCATTAGAAGCTCTCTTTACATGCTCGCACGAAAAGCGCAGGTGTCCAAGGAGCATCATGTTCAAAAGGGTGATTATCACGAAATAAATGATGAGATAATAAGTCACCTGCAAGTTAAACATTCATACTGGTCACTTGAGATATTCAATCTGATTTATTCGAAGCGACATTCGAAAAGCAATAAAAACTTTTTACATTATTTCGTCGCGAATTTAAAATAAAAGAGGGGAGTTATTTTATTTTTAGATGCAATGAATTGATTACAAATTTATTTGCACTTACTTCGCGATCCCTCATGTCGTATTGAAAGCCCCATCGACATATGCATAACCAAAGCACCAAAGAACAGAATAACAAAATCACCGAAAACGGAGAAACGCAGATTTGAATGTTCATTATCCTGAAGTCGCTTTCACTATAATTCTCCTTCATGATCTTCTTTGCAAGTTTGCAATTTTTCGGAATTGTACATGGTAAACTAATCAAAATAAACGGAAAGTGTGATTGATTTTTAGAATTTTGTACGTGCTTTTATTACCAGTTTCCTCGGGGAATTTTCTTAGTTCGAGAAAAATAAATTTGAAGGGTAATTTTTTGAGGACATTTTTGTAATTTTTCTTCGATGCAATTTCTTCACTTGGGAATTTACAAACGTCAAAAAGTGTCGGCATGACAGGTTCTTACTTGATTTTTGTTTTTTCTTATCGAATATTTAATAGCAACTTCAAACCAGTGAAGAATTGATTTCTAAACGAGTAAAAAGACGGGAAAATGGAAACTTCGGAATATCGGTATAAATAACTTTCGACAAATTCAATTCATGATCGTAATTTCTATTGATAACTTTGACTTACAAAATACACATGCAACGCAGCTTTTTTAACATTGATACTTTACTTATTTACGTAGTCATAAAGAGTACACATAATTTTAACACGCTTATTTTCGTCTCGCTTATTAAAAGCTTGGGAGTTCGCTTGCAATTTTTTTATTTTATATTATCGTAAACCTACTATATATTTACAAGGCATGGCGTCCTATGTCCAAAATTTTTCAACTTTACACAAAATATTGACGATTTTATCTGAATTTTTTCGTGAGTCGAAAATTTTTCAATTATATTCGAGAGTATTCGAGAGCTTTTTTCAACTGCATACTTCTGTGCGTTCGATGACTTAGGATTAACTTGCATTTCCGCTTCGAATGACCGGGTAATTTTCTTCGCAGCTAAGCTTTAATTAAATTAACTTTCCTCAATAAAAAAATATGTTTTAGCTAATTCGCGAAATAAAAATAGGAAAGATGGCGCAAACTTACTACAACATCACTCAATCATGAAATGTTAATGAATGAACGATTCATTTATCTTCAGAAAGTCATTTCTGCAATAACAATACGGATATTGCAAAAATTTTTTTTAAATTTCGATCTGTTTTAGTAGTTTGGCGCCAGCTTCGATTTTATTCGCGAATAACGCGGTAAAATGCAACAACGGTACCAATTTGTGCTACACGAATGATAATTAACAATAACATTTATCAGTTTAATATATAAAACATTAACAACTAAATAAAGGCTTAGTTTTAAGAAGAAAACGCATACCAATCGATTTCTGCTTTATCGGCATTTACAATTTTAATCGAGAAGTAGAACACATATTTCTCATACTTTTATTTTTCAAAGTGAATAGACGATGTTTAATCGAACCTTAATTTTCAAAGAATACTGTGTTTTAATTTGTTTGCATTCGAATACAATATTGTCCAAAAACAATGGTTTAAATGGTCGTTCAATAATTTAGGTGAGTTCTACTTTGCAGATAAGCTAGAAATCGGCCGGTATTCGTCTTCCTCTTAACAATATAGATTTTTGATGCTTTTTCCTCCGTACGCAATTAAAAATGTACCTCAAACAATTAAATTCTCTTGATTTAACATGCTTAATTGTAGTATATTTTATCTATAAATACAAATATATGATAGAAAAGTGAAATTTCGTCCTTTTCAATTTTCTGGACGTGCACTTATATCGTAGAATTTCTTCCTTTCATTAAACTTTATTTGCGCATTACTTATTTCTTATCCCTTTCTTTAAACTTTATTAGCGCATCACTTATTACCTACGAATCACATTATACATTTGAAAATAATCATCCTTCGCGAAAAATATTCTGCAATTCCTTTCAGCCCGTTCAAACGTGTACAAAATGTCGATCACAATTTTGTCGTTACGATGAAAAATTAACTCGATGGAGAATTCGCGTCCTTTTCGAGAACAGTTTTGTTCATTCCATTTTCGAACGAATCGGCTTCATTTTTAACGACGATGCACGTTGTACGAGCTAACGCGCTATATCATTTTAAATATGTTTCATAATTGAAGCACATTTAATTTATGCACAATCCTGTCTTTATGTTTCTGCGTGCGGGACAAAGGCTCTTGCAATCTCGTTCTTATCTTAACAACACGCATACGTTTTTACTTTCAAATTTTTGCCGTATGAACTAAGAAAAATATTTCGTGGTAATGCATTGCTTCTCGACAAAACTTTTGACCTTTTAGCCAAGAAATAAACCCGAATCCCTCCACGTTGAAACTAATTACTTTATTTTCTTGTGCATCAGGGTTGCATTCGAAAAATTCTATTTTATGCAAATGGCATCGCGACTCATTGTAAAATGAGCATTTCGCTGATTTTTCTTCGCAGTATTTGCAAACGAAAAATGTACAACTGAAATTAGCAAAAATTGCACCTCGATAAATCAGCACGTGAAATTTGAGTTAATAATAATTCATCTATTTTTTATCTTGCTTTTTTGAATATTTCGTTCATTCGTTCTTCTATTTTTCAAACTCCGACTTTAAAAATTTGTAATATTAAGATTTGTATAATTCACTGTTTATTTTAACTGATAAACAACGAATGATATAAATCCTAAATCACGGAAAAATCTCCTCAGTTTTTCTCGTAAATTCGTGAAACTTTCATTTCGACAATTGCGATAATTCGACAGACATTGCCCCTAAAGCCGGCAATATCCCGACGGCTTTGGGTTACCTAACGCCTGTCAAGTTATTGCCTAGCTTTAGGGGCGTAGATAGCGTGTCGAGTTATTGCATCGGGACCTTCAATTGAGTACTGTGTTTACAAACTATCATCCAGAATAGTTCATTACACAAACTTCGAAAACAACGAAAAGATAAAATATAATTAAATCACAATATGAAAACGTGAAGATTGCTCTTTTTCAGTGTTAAATACCAACACTCCGCAATTGGTATATCCGTTATGGTCTACTGGTTAGGATACCTGGCTTTCACCCAGGAGGCCCGGGTTCGATTCCCGGTAACGGAATTTTTTATTATTTATTTGAATTTTTCCAAATAATTAATAATTAATTTCTTTTCGATAAAATAAACTTTTTTTTAAAGAAATTGCAGTAAACGAATGGAAAATGAAATTTTTTTTGAACAGATCTTTCGATATCCAAATCAATTTCGGGATGAAAATTGAACATCGATTTCTTACAACAATTGTTTTGCATTTCTCAATGGCATTGTGTACATTCGAAAATGTAAAGTTGCATTTACTTTCAAGTGTTTAACTTTGAAAATGTGTTTGATTCACAAATAACGCGTATTTTAATTATGGATTATTTTGCAAAGTGCACAGTTGATTACGATATTAGTTTTAATAAAGATGACATTTAATTCCTACGAATTTTTTACTTGTAACAAAGAAAGTTGTCATTTGAAAATGAAAAACATTATTTTATATTGTATAAAAAATGGAAGCTGAATGCGGATTTTGTTAAGAATGCAAGAGTATCAACATTTACTATAATATGTAATTAAAGTAGAAAATGCATAAATTTTACATTATCTATTATTTTCCTTAAATTTATCAATATCTTCGATATAATCCGAAAAATTCATCTTTTTTCTTCATTAATCAAAATTCTACTTCCGACAGAGTGTTTGTTCAGATTTGTTTGAAAATTTCTAGACGAACTGTTTCTTAGGTCAGACTTTTATTTGGCAGGTATAATGAAAAGAATTCCCTTGGACAAATTGACGACAAAGGAAAGTTTCTCTAATTCAAAATATTTCCGTTAATAAACATTCTTAACTTCCAAAAACAACTATCATCGATTCTAAAGGCAAAAAATGTAGTTTTATTTCCCGCAGTTCCCATTCGCTCTGTTTTTTACACAATGCGAAAATTTCATTAAAAGTCAGCTTCTCGTTTCAAAACATTAATTCTCAATTTCATTACAAAGTGCAAAAACAATCGAATTATTAAATATCAAAAATTCCAATTCAGTGTGTAAAATTGGAATGCACCAGTTACGTTGATCCAAAAAATGCATTATCTTATTCGGAATATTCTATACGATGTTCTCGTTTTGATGAAATGCAAAGGTATAATTATGAGATGACATTTCGATCGAGATTCGTCACAAAATCGCAACGGCAACTGCACACTGCATTCCGTATTTCGATCGCAAATCCGTCAAAAAGAAAAACCCAATAATCCTCCTCGAACAACAATTTCCTCTACCCCCAAATTCGAGAAAACAAATTAAAAAATATCAATACTCCACTTTTCCCTTGATCAAACAAGCCTCGTGTCATCGATTTCATCAGCTCCTATTCATTCCCTAAAATACAACAAGCGTAACTTTTCGTGATTGAGTCACCTTGAATGCAATGCCCGTATGTTTATCCATTATTACGTTAGTAAACACTGGATCGAAATTAATTCCAAACACGTTCCGTTTGCTCGTTGAAAATAAGCCAACGAAATACGAGAGTTCATTGCGATTTTCCAAAATGTTAAGCGAGAACGTGCATTCATATGCACGATCCTCAAAGTACCCAAAATAACGAATGGCATCTATCGGCGATGTAGCGTTCCGCGATGCTTTTGAGACGAGTGGACGATTAAACGAGGCTGTGCTCTCGTGAATCGAACCGATGAGTGTAGAGAATGGAGGAGCTGGTACCGGGTGATGTCGAAGAGGAGGCTGTAGTCGAGCATGCTCGACATGGCGAAGCCTAGGTATGGTGACCCTGCTTTCGAATTTTGTTTTCGTGGTTCGTCCGACTCACCAAATCCTCCAGTTCTTCCGGCGTCAAAACCGTGAAGTCTCTATAACCATCAACGCGCATTGTTAAGAGCCCATTGCACAACAATTACCGCATTTTTTTCATTGTTTTCGCAATTTTGAAATTATTCGTTTATACAAATGAGAGAATCGAACGAATCCAAACATACAAGAAAAATAATCGATGATGCAGAAATAATAACAGTTCAAACATATTTATTAACTCGAAATCGTGCTTCATGATTATCTCAAATTCATCGTTGACCTACAAAAAAATCGATTTTTCCTAGACTAGATTCTTAAAATAAAAAACTTTCCAACGGAACGCACTTTAAACACAAAACACGATGAAGAAAGTGTCGCGAAAGTTTAAGAAAAAACGAGTAGACAAACTTAGAACGACGAATTGTCAGTCTGGGGATTGAACGTACAAGTTCATGCCGAAAAAAGTGGAAAAGTTGGATCTTACCTATGCTGAGCCAGCAGCATGTCTATAGATGTGACGCTACGCTGATGAGTACCGTCTTTCTGCGCGGCCTTTTGCTTCCTTATGCACAGGGCTCTTAACGGCGCCACGAGCACACCAATCAGCAGGAGGCAGCAGCCGACTGATATTATAACAGCGGAGTTTTGCGCCGCTTCAGCTCCAGGTGCTAATTGGACGAGTCCCACGACGAGTGCCACTGTGCCGAGAAGTAGCGAGCCCACGACGACGTGCAACGAGTTTATCTGCAATAATTGTAACAATTATACACTTTGCTAGGCCTCAATGTTGCCAAGAGGCGAAAACGGCTCGACATTCGAAAGCTTCGAGCCAAGGAAGAGAAATCTTCATTTAAATAATTAATTTCGCAAAGTTTCTTATCATGTTTTACGTAGTAATAAAACGGGTAATCGATACAATCAAAGCGAAAGGAACTCGTTGAAGGCGCAGTTCTCGAGGGCGGTTTTTCGCTGCACCCTATTGATAATTATTGATCCGTTACTTTTGCACGTAAACTTGAAACGTTTCGATTACACCAGTGCTAAACTTTTTCCTTTTTAAAACGCTTTTCCTTTGTATTTATATCGATTTCAGGACACGACTCTTAAAATACAGAGAAACTAATCTCCGTCCAAAGCGCCGAGTGAAATTTGAGCTTGCGAGAGTTGCGCAATGTTTTCGAATCGTGCTTGGAGGGGTTAAAGGGGGTACGTTTTTTGCTGGCGAGCGCTCTTTTTCGACCGGTTTCAAGGCCGACGGTGTTTCCTATCATACGCAAAACAACCCCCAGCTTGTTTCCCAACGCCCACATGCTCCTCGTGTTACGTCACATTTTACTCCCGGGCTATTTTCAGCTCTGGAATTCACCCACATGCCTTACTACGTGATGGGCGAAAGCTTGATTTTCATTTAATACCGGGTAATCATTTCAAGCACATGGCAAACTACCGAAACATGAGTTCCACGTTACAAGATAGATTATTTGCACGGTCGCAACAGCTGATTAATTTTTGAGTGCTTTGAATCTCATTAGTTTGGCATTGAATCCTAAAGTAAAGTTGATTTTGGACCCAAGCGTGTTGATGAATAACTGAAGCTTTAACGGACTTTTAGCTGCACAAAAACGGAAATCTACATTTTGGAGTGCCCTTTTTGGAGGTAAATATTTTATCTGTTTACGATTTAATGGAATTTTTAACTTTTCAATTTGACAAATAGATGTTTGCTTCGCAACGGATTGGAATTGAAACTGATGGAAAAAGTTTCGATTGTTTCCTGAAGTTCTGAAGCGCTTGGCACTACTCCGGAGAACATTTGTAAATGACAGTATATTTGCTCGCATAGTGCCCTGAATTTATTTGTTCTTCTACATCAGAAAATACAATTCTTTCTTTTTTACTTCGACGAATTATGACCAACGTGTCTCCGGAACAATTGCTCGATGAAAAATGTGATAAATACTTTTGTCCGAAGAATAGAAGGAATGACTGGGAAAGCAATTAACGATTCTGAATCACTCCACTGTATATATTGTACCAAACAATAGTAGCGATTTAGGTCAACGCCTTCGATCCATTATTTTATAACAAAAACGCTTCACTTTCCGAAATATTGAAATTTTTTCCAATTCACGTCATACTTTTAATTGAAAAAAGTAAAGGAAATATTTGAAGTGGATTTTAAAGTAATAAAATCGTGCTTTCGAACGTAACGCGCATTCTGTTTTTTGAATTCTTTTGTAATGGACTAGAATATTTTTTTAATCGCGTGGGAATTGCGGTGATCGAATTATTCAATTCTGCTGCAACCTTGTGAATTATCCATTCAGCTTTTCCTGCGATTTATATTAACCAAGTAATTTTATTAAACATTTCTTCGAAAACTGTTGATAATTTGAAACAAATACTTCTGACTTTTAACTCCTTGATTCCAATAAAGTTGCAGTAACTTGAAACTTGTAAGCTTTTATCATGGCAATATTGTTGTTACGCTTTTGCGAGGGTGGACTTTTATTCACGGCGTGTATCACAATACTGACCTTTGGAAGCATTGCCCACGTTTTCTCAAACCACGAGATTTGTATTTATTATTCATCCCGTTTCCTCGCAATTGTCACGGGATGGTCATTGATCAAAATTTCGTCACGTTGCTCAATAAATAATCGTCATTGTCTCTCAATAAATTAATAAACTGTTCATGAAACAATTTACCAGAGGCTTTTTGCAAAAGGCTATCGTAAATTACACAATGAAATGTGGATGAAATAAAAATTCTACGTTCAATTTTCTTTTTATCACTACGAATGTTAATTTTCCTATTAAATTTAATACGGTGTGTGAAATTCAAATTTTACGGGATGGAAAGTTTTGGAAAATAAAAAGATTACTCTCTAGGGAAAGGAAAAATTTTTATCAATGTAATTTTCACGTGGAAAACGATATTTGCATTTGAGGAAATATGCTTGTTCCGAGAATTGTAACTGGAACACTAACTGGATTTTTCATTATTTCTTACTTTAAAAAGTAACGAAAAAGTAACGACGTCACTTTCAAAGTTTGAATTTTAATCTTATTTAGCGGATAAACTATAAAATTCACTAAAATAGATAATGAACAAAATAATAATTTATCAAGTTTTGCGTGCAACCATTCTAGTATTAAATAATAAATATCCTCAAATGTCAAAAGATTGTTTAAGACCTTTGACATCTAGCATCGACTTTTTAATCATCCGATTCATAAATACGAGTATAATCAATGGAATCCAAATAATCCTGTTCAATTTCAAAACACTAAGCAAAATTCGTAAAGTCCAGTCTATTTTTATTAAAAATAAAACAGTAAAAATCGTCAGATAAACCGCACCTATGATATTAAAATTCAAGCTGTGGAGAATGCACTAAATTCGATCGTAGTATGCGCTACTTACTTTCCCACAAAAATAATATTCGGGCGCTTCTTTGTCGGCCGAACCGAGAACCGCCTCGCTTTCGGCCAAAGGGCTTCCCGGTTGACTGTTCCCTATTCTCGAACATTTTTCGTGATAATAAGTTTTGTGGAAGACCTTAACCGAGGGCACGGGCAACGCTGTAATCATGCTGAAACAGAAAAACATGTCTCCATTTACAAAACTTCGCGAATCCATATTCTTCGCGACGCTCTCTATATTTTTCATCCTCATGTCATGATTCTTTGATACCCTCTGACAAAGTACTAAACAGCCGTATTGTAAATCGAAGATATACATTTTAGGTCAACGCGTCTATAGCAGTATCACGGTAGTTCCATCAAGAACCATTGTAGTATCGTCGACTTATATAACTTTCCGTAAATATTCATTCGATTCCGACGTTCGCACACGTGGACAAACTTTTCGCATTTCTCTGCATAAAAATTCGAGACATTCAAATTCTTATTCCGAACCCTTACCTCGCGCAATTTTTACCCTTTCGGGAACAACGAAGTTTCGTTCAATTTTCAACAAAGTCAGGAAAAAATGCTCGATTCATTTCACTGCGATTAGTACATTGTGTATCAAATCCATCTCGCACATGCTACACGCCGTACTTTTCGTAATAATGCACGGAAGGCACAATTGTGCCGCGACAAAACTCTGTGCATGTGTGAAAAACATATTTTTCTGACGAAAGGCAAAGATTCGGGGCTCGAAGAGGTAAACAAAAATACGTTGAAAATCGCGCCGCGGGGAAACTGATCGCCCCGAGATTCTTGGGGTGGTCATGATCGTTAGGAGAGCTCGCGTTGCGCTGTTATACATGATTCTAGTGATGGCCTACTTTTGCCTTTGAGGCCAACGGCCGTTGCACCTTGGTTATCGAACACTTGTTCAGGATGCAACTGCATTGCCAAAGACGCGCCTCGGGTTGCGAGCTTTAGCCGTCATTACGAAGCCGAACAAGATTGATCTGTTGTATAAACACGTCAATTTCTCTTCGCCAATTTCTCCCGATTCAAAGAATCATCGAGCGAAAAAATGGAAATAATATCTTTGTCGCTTGATAAAGTGTCTCGAATTTATTTTTCTTCAATTCTGCGTTTGAAAATACTTCGTTCCTACGGAATTCGAAATGACGTAAAAAATACTTTCAAGGATTCCAGTGGAAAATGGAATTGGAAAATCTGGAAGTAACGAAATACGAGAACGTCAAGATGATTCCATCAGAGATTCAGCAGATAGACAGTTACCAGTTTAGAGAAGCAGTCGATGAGTACAAAAGCGTAATGTGGGACAGTAGCCTGGGTATCGGTGTCACGGCTATCGCTCGGTTGGATGTATGAACTGTATTGTGGGGCTAAACACCTTTCTTCACACCCTTCCCACCTGCCTGTCAGTACTTGCTAACTTCCTCCGTTTCTTCAAGCTTGGAGCATTGCCAAAAAGCCACGACAGCTCATGAAAAAGCTCGGATTAGTTATCGTACTTGAAATTAAAATGATGTGGATGCACGAGCACGTAGTTCATTGTGAAGTAGGGGATTCGTACTTTTCACTGACCTAGCACAATTTCGTCTCGGCCTTGTACCTTTTACCAATAATACCGATCTCGAAGCTTTCGCTTAACAATTAATGAGAATTTTCGTGTCTGAATGTTTCGATGTTTGTTGCTGAAAGAGCTAAATTCAGCGCTTTTGTGTTTTTATATTTAGTGTTTCAACTGAAAATGTAGAGAAATACCAAATGCAATCTGTTTTAATTTTGTTTCAACATGCGATACATTTTTTTGTCATACAACATGGGTTATTATTCGATGAAAGGCAATCTTGTACAGAATTAGTAATTGAGTTTTGTATTATTCCGCAGGAGAATAACATCCATTCGTGAAATGCATTATAAACTTGATCACAATATTTCAATGTTCTTATTTTATTGTACTTGAATTAATACGATGATTTTATTCACTGATGATCTCGTTTTTAATATAAACATTTGGTAAGCTCATTTTCCGCTTTTCATACATATAAAGTGTGATTGGAATTTGGTAATTAGATATTCTAATTGAAGGCGAAGCCTTGGATTATCCGGCCATTTGCTGTCTTAATTTTCAGCTTGGAAGTATAAATGAAGTGATTATTACTTGGATATTTTTTCGCGACATTCGAGATTATAAAAGTTTTGTGTTTTATGTTTCCTGCAATAAATGTGTTCTGCGGTTACAATTTTGCTGTGATAAATATGTTTCCTGCTTTGTAGTTCAAATGCAGTTCAATCTGTTCTTGGCATAATGCCAAAGTATAGGCTTCTCTACTGAAATTTAGTCAATAATTATGGAATAACGGGGCCGCTGCTCTTTGATGTACCTATTTTAATCAAACTACTATTTGCTTTATTCGAAATTAGCACGGATTGGAATTGATCAATTAATTCGGTGTAATGAATGAAAACAATATAGAATGTATACGCATTTTCCATCCACTGTCATTGATTACGGAGTATGCAAATTTGTTCTCGTAAAAGATTAACAAGAGCAATTGAAAAGTAATTAAATCTCGTTTTGAATTGGCTGTTAAGAAAGGGAGAGTTTGAAAATGAATATCTATAAGTTTTTTTACCAATAATTGTTAAAGTGAAAAACAGAAAAGATTTTGTTTTGATTATTCGTCAACGATTTATCTTCAAAATTTTTCGATCGATAAATGGGTCATTGCAGGTCGCTCGGTGAAATCCCATGAACTCGCGAATCGATGAGTTTCTCTTGTCAACTGGGTCGTTCGTAGACGATAGGAAAAAAATATTTCCTAATATCGCTTTAATTTTCTTTTATAAATTTATTCCATTTGTTTGAAACGACGACGTCCTCATGTGATCCATTCATGTGATTTCCTGAGGGACGAATTTCAGTTTCTTCACTCGTGAAAACAAATTTTCGCTCCCGAAATCCATATAAACTTTTACGAATCGATGTTTTTTAAATGAACATCGAGGACAATGTTCGGGAAAAATTGCAAGATAAAACGTTCACTGTGAGAGTTAATGCAGTTCAACACAAATCTTTTCGACGATAAAAATGTATTCGATACCCACTTTTTTGGAGTCAGAAAAAGAAAGGTCGTTTTTTTTGGATGTCGTCTGTAACTTGCAACTGGGTCATTTTATGAAGTGTTGAATAGCAAAAATACCCATTTTCCCATCTACATTTCTTGAAGAAATGACATTAATCCGATACTCTAAAAAATCATCTTTATTTGTATTTTTGTTTCTCTAGAATTTAACAAAGAAATTAAAGAAAATTGAGTGTGAAATTTGTATTTCATACACATTAATCTTGTCATTATTCAGTTTGCGAGGAGCTTTCGCAAAAACTGCCACTGCAAATGAATAGAAACTTCACTCAGCACTCCATGTTCGATTAATTAATCATCAGAGGTTCGAATATGTTAATTAATAAATACAAACAATCATGTCATCAACTTCTTATTTTATACCACTTCTGATTTTCCGGAAAAAAAGTAAATGAAACTATAACTAGCTACTTGTATGTAATAAATGTCCAAAGACTCTAAAAATACATTTGTAAACAAAATGTGAAATGATTGCCAGAATCAAATACGTAATTCGATCGAATACAATGAAACATTAAGTAAATATCTCGAACAAATGCAAATTGCTCGCTTGATTTCAATGCAATACAAAATTGATGTGCCATTTCCTTCCGATGCATTTATTCCGAGTGTGTTGTTAATATATATACGTCTCTTCTGAATGAAGTCGCCGGTCAACAATGGCGGTAAACATGAAATACGCAATACGGATTTCGGGTTTCCCAAATTTAGGTTTTCCTCTTGCAATGAACAAACAAATTAATACATAAAAGTGCTTATCAACCACTTCAATCCTCATTTTCATTACCCTTCGAAAACTCCATTGCGCAATAAACGACCTAAGAAACATTTGATATAAAAATTGCAATCTTCAACCAGAAACGCGAATCGCGAAAGTATTTGATCAACCGATTTTCTTGGATTTCGTTCTATCCTTTAGACAAGAACAAAGACTTGAATGCAAAAGTGCAAAAATCGAACGCCAAAGAACGCCATTGGCGCAGCAAGACACGTTCACAGCTAATTAAGCTCCATGGAAATGGTAAAATTCTGAGTAACTTACGCTATTTGTTATCCGCTTCGAAAGATCGAAGAGATGAAAATCACAGCGATTTAGCGACTCGGTACTTCGGTTAGCACATCGAAAGTAAAAAAGGAAAAAGTTCGCGGTGGCGGAGAAGATAACGCGTTGTTTTTGACTGGGTGGTGGTCCCGCAAATACTGAACCACGCAGGGTTCGCGCTAAGGTCGATATGTCCACCCCAAACGCCTACCGCTCGCTCTGAAGGTGTTCTCGTAAAAGATGCCTTGCGCATACTTCACTGGGAAGATAGCTTGTTTTCATTGATGGAGCGTGAGAGAAAATGCGTGGGCGGATGTTTTACGTGCCTGCGTATTTACATTTACCACACCCAATCATTAATTTAAACATATCAGTTTCAATCGTTCATGGACGAAACTACGGTTTCTCAAAATTGATTGGAATTTATCGAAAAGTCGTTTTTAAACATTTATCCTCGGAATATTTTGGCTTTTTCTGCACTTTTCAATGGGAAAAGTTTAAAATTTAATAGTAGAATGATTTGCGGATAGTTATTAATTTTTTTATACTTTTTCATTAAATAGTTTAGCAGTTATAATTGTTGGGGGGTTTAATCGATTTTTACGTGTAATTTTATCATCATACGTAATAAATTGATCGTTAATTTACCCCACTCCAGGAATCATTTTTCATAAACCACAGAACATTTTCTCAGTGACCCTACGAAACATGCAAGCATTGCTGTAAATCACACGGTTTATTTTCTATAAGTATTACGTAATTTATACTTTTATTATTTTTCATTTGTGAAGAAAGTGGTTATTTTTGTACGAGAGTAATAAATATTTGACGATGCAATTTTCAGAATGGATTATTTTTTAACGAACAAATATATGGGTAGAACAGAAATAAAAAATGAATCAAGTTTTTTCCGCACTTTCTGTGCTGAAAAAATCGTTTGATTTTCACGCTGGAATAATTTCATGCAGTTCAAAAATCGAGAATTGTGTAAACTTTTGAAACATCATCGACACGACTCGGGTCACTTGCACTGCAAACTTGCAAATTTCAATAAAATCAGATCTTTTGTGTTTGGCTGAAGTCAATTCAAAATGTTGCACAGGGGACATTTCCATGGGGGCGCAAGTTTATCTTTCGAAAGCTTTTCTGGGAAAAACTCTCGTAATCTTCAATCGTCTTTTCTGAATGCAAATACCCAAATGGTTCTCTCTGGAAACCGTTGTGTTTAAGTCAAAATAGCATGGTACATACAACGTCTTTTGGGATTTGAAGTCTTTTTGCTTCCGAATTATTACAGTAAACTCTAAGTATGACCTGCTTTCAACTCTTTGTTCATGCATGGAATAAGAACATGTTGGAATAATAGAGAAGCAGTAGTTTAGTTTAGTTTTCATCAGTTCAAATACATTACCCATGAATATTATTACTTGGAAATTGAAAAAATCCAAGATGGTTCTTGCAACTTTTGTCAGTTTAAATATTTTCTCAGCTTAAAATACCAAAGTTCCATTAAGAAATGCTATTTTTGAAGCGAAATGACATTGAAAAACTCATGATAATATGCATTACGAAACATTGAGTATACACATAAATTTAACGTTCGAAATTGAAAATGTTGCATTTCAAAAGGGTTTTATTTTGATGACAACGAATTGTTTATTGAAAACACTAAAATACTCGATGATTTAAGTATTCTTTATTATCAGATTCGTAAAAAGTCAACCCGTCAAACAATAAATCTTTTCCCGAGTGTAATTTCTCCGAAAATTTTGCATTGCAATTTATTAAAAATTCATTTGAATGTAATATCGATATATAAAAGCTTTTTGCTTGAAAACTCGGTATTTATTTTGAATGTTCATAGAAATCGTGAATTCAGTTCTAAAAAATCTAATTTTTCGAAGTGAGATCATCAACATCTCGAAAAATTGGCGAATACGATGACACAAAAATTACTAAAATTATATTACTAGAAAGTTACTGGTATTTTTTACGAATAAACACTCTGTTCATCGTTAGAAGATTCATTTCTACGATAAAATTCTGCAAATTTCAAAAATTTGTTGAAGTTTATAATTTGTCAGAACGTGGCGCCACTGTCGATTTTATTCCCGAATCACCGAAGCGAATTAAATTTTGATTGATAAGGAGTCGAACACAAAAATTTGAATTTGCACATAAATAACACATAAAGTACACATAACTTTGGCCGTGACGAAATTTCAATTTTCCAAAATGACACCCCGAAAATGAGCCAAATCAAGAATCTTCTAATTATTTTTGTTTGGAAGAAAACCGTAGCAGTACTTGCTGAAAATTACCTTGTTTACGTTGTATCGATGGTTCTGAATGAAACTAATCGTTTATTTAAAAAATCATAACTTCAGAACCAGATGAGTAAAAGATCCGTTCAAAACGGGAAAACACAGCTATGACCACCATCTTTCAAACCATAATATCTGATAAATTTCGGTTGCATATAACGGGAGACGCAGCAAACCAAAATGGAAAAATTTGGCATTCCGGTGATCCGAATTTCCTCACTTACCCTTGATTCAAGAACATATGATTTATTTATTCTTGGCTTGAGCCGATTCAACGTACGCAGGAGTGCAATCGAATCCAGAGTAATCAAACAATTTATTATGAATAAATGTAACATTTATTTACCATTTTTGTGTTAGTGAAAATGTTTTATTAAACTCTGAAAGTTATAATAGCATAGAGTTTTTTTCAGTTGCTGTAGAATCACATACGAACTCGTGCAGCTTTCAGAACGTCCAGTAAACATGTTACAACGTTCTTATAAACATGCGAAAATTACCACAAATTACCAACTCCATTCACTTCTCCAAAAAATGCAGACTGTTTTTTTCGAGAATTTATTCGAACTTTTTTTCGTGGCAGAAGTTTCCCTTGTTTACAAGGAACATTGCGAGTTTTAATACTAGAAGAGATTTTTTCGAACAAAGTCGGACGTAATTGTCTTTTGTCTCTGCGTACTCGGAGACTTTGATCTCAAATAAAAAATGGAGATGAGATTCTTAATTAGTAAAGGTACAATGTCGGCGTATGTTTCGTTAAACTTCGATCACATTTTATGAACAATCAAAATTATAAAACGATGTATTTTAGTAGTTTAGCTTCACAACGTTAATGTCCAATCGTTAAATTATTTACAGTGTTAATTCTTTGGAGGACAAATTATTTTTAACATTAATGTTGTAAATTCATACAAGATTAGACTGTAAAAACGCAGAGAATAAGCGATGCACATTTGTTTGTTACACGTGATTGACGGTTCCAATTTCGTGCCGCGGATTTTCAGTTAACTAATATTCAGTTGGCATTATCGCAAGAATTAGAGAATTACTGCAGGACGAAGTGACTAAATAAATAATAAGCGTCCTTGGAGCTTCCATTTTTTTTAATGAATGAAAAGATTTTATAAAAATTCGTACGAAAGAAAATGGAGATAAAAATTCGGTTCACTGTCATTTTTGTATCATAATACAAAGTTTGCGTGCACGTTCGCGATGAAGTAAAAGTTTTTGTCATTTGCATAATGTAAGCATGATTTAAAAAGTTAGATTCAATTCGTACATCATCTTTTCCGCATGAAATCTTTACTTTTACAAAAATTTATCCTTCGGAGTAAGAATTCTGGCAGTGTTCAAGAAAAATGTGCGATATTAAGAAAAATCAGTAACTGAGTTTTCATTCATTAAGATTTGGACATGTTCGGATACAAAATAATATAATCTTGCGTTATCATTATCTTCTAAACACGTATTCGCATTCAAGCATTCCATCTATTGTTTTCATTGATTTGTATGATTGATAAAGCATTCATTTTTATATGCGTTATAAACAATTTACTCGCGAATGCCAACGAATCGCTAAACAGTTGGAACACTTCGAAGCCTCGGTCCATAGACCATATTTATTTAATTTTCTTTTATTTCGACTACATTATGCTACACAACATTCATGTATATATTTGTTTAAAACGTGTTTATACTTAATTACTTAGCATTAAATCAGCAATTCAATTGTTTATAGAATCCATTGCTTTTGTGAAGACTTATTTAAAACAGGTACATTTTTCTGAGAAACTATACGACACGTTTCATCAAAGTAAAGTAATTATCACGAATCTTATTTTTAAATAAAAAACTTCCAAACGTCACAAGCGACATGGTGCATTTTGTATCACTTAAGAATTAAAAATTCCTTATTCTAGTCATTTTACAGATGACTCGAAGGTTTCAAAATATGTTTTCTTGTAAATATACGATGTACTTTTTTCATCGGCGATAAACATTTGGAAAGACGGATTGTAATTTAATGAAATCTGGTTTGTCTTAATGGAATATCGCTTTGTACAATAAATCACGTAATTTTAGGTGACGCGCGATTCGTATATAATTTAATGAATCTTACTTGCAATATATGTAATTAGTCTGAGAAGAGTATTCTTAAAACTGTCGAGTTCTACAAGGTTACGAAGATTTACTTACGGAAGAGCTTTGTTTCTAACGAATAACATGCGTTATATGAACAAAATATAGCGATAGCGTCATATTATTAGGTAAACGTATTCGGTATAAACTTTTCATGAAAAATATGCGAATTCAAATATTTCGTCATTCGAAACTCTTCAAATTAAAAATTCTTCAACATTCATCTTTCATTTTACTTTCCGTATAAGTTTACAAATGATTGTATAAATGTTCCCAAATATTTCACGAGTGTCAAGTACGTACATTATTCGAGTTAAATATCACTGTGTAGAGCAACTGAAAAATACGTATAATTGGTTCCATTTCCCCTAAAATTGTATTGGAAATCGAGAAAATTCGTTTCTTTTCTAGCTTTCTCCTAAACTCTTTTGCAAGTGTAACGAATTTTCGAAAATTATACCGGACAAACATTTCTACAGGGTTTTGTAAACTCGTACACTTTTATCATTTAATAGTTCAGTTCGTAAATATGCAATATTCGCGGTACTTTACATAGATAAAGCACCTCAGCATTAATATAGTTATATATAAATATCTAACATTTGTTAATAAATTTAAGTGGACCCCGATGGTAGTCGAACATGATTTTTTGCACACGAAAAAGATTTTAAAATCTTACATAATTTTCAAAACAATTACGCACAAACTTTTCATAAGATAATCTTTTTTTCAATTTAAAAATATACAATCAACAACTTACGTTACTCAAGGACGAATTCGTTTTTCTTCAAAATATATTTTCGTAAATGTCAACAACCTTTTCAATGTGCAAGCGGAGAAACATCTTATTTCTTAACAGTGTATATAATTTGCAGTGTAAAGAGATCGATTAAAACACTTATTTCGAAGGACACATACACGTACACATATTCAACGTGCGATACATATTTAAAATAGCGATAGTAAAATTCAGTAAAACTGTTTTAGTATCAACTCAGAGATAAAATTCGTTCAAGTTAAAAAAGTAACGCAATTCCTCGTAGTATGTACAACACCTTACGACATAAAATATTGATAGAGAGGCGGTACTTTAAGGCTCGTCGATTACACTCGCTCGCTGTTGGAAAAAAACGCCCCATCTGGAAAAGTAATTCACGATGAGCAGTTTTCCGAGTGTATATTAAGTTTAGAAAAAATAAGCGTCATTGAAAAGTCCCGTTGCTCATTTCCGAAGTATTTTTGGAGAACCGATAATCGATTGAATTATTTTTCCAGACTTCCCTCATTTCTGTGAACAATTCGAATCTTTACAAGATTTTTACATTGTCATTCATTACACTGGCTTCGGAAGTTACACATTATCAGTTGGTTATTTTTTGTTGAAGTTTACTGTAACGAAAATACCAGTTACAATAAACCAACAAATATTGCAAAATAATTTTGTTACTTTTTAAAAGCTTTTGGTTTCATAAAATTTAATTGAATAAGAAAAATAATATTCGTAGCATAAAAATAAAATCTAATGTACACATTTCATTCATCGTTTTATTATATAATTTGCGAAAGGCTTTTTGCAAAAAAACCGAGGAAATCGAGCGAAAGTTTTCTCGAAATTAAAATAATTCTCTGTTAAGTTCGAAGTATTGTTCGAGGTTTAAATATTCATAGCAAATTTCTATAAATAAATTATCACCCCTTCTTTTTCATCCCTCTTAATTTTGTAATCGAAAAGTAACTGTAATTGAAGTGAAGAGTAAAAAGTAATTACATCATAAAGCACTTGTAACTGTAAGTAGTTACTTTTTTGCAACAAAAAACTGTAACTGAGTAACCGTCCAAAGCCTGCTAATATTCTCGAGAGTCAAACAGCACATGAAGAGAGAAAGACGCTTAAGAAGATTTCTCGAAGAGCGATTAGCATGTAAAATTACGTTTTTTACGAAAGTACAATCCGCCATCGTTCGCGCGATTTTCACGTCAAATGTTTCATGAGAAAGAAGTTTAGAAAATCACATTTCCTAGTCGCTTCCAGACAATTCCTATCTCACGAGTGAAATCAAATTCCACTCCGAACTGATATTTTCCCAATTCCTCATCGATGATTCATCTCATTTTATCACGAAGAAGGGGTGTAGATCAAGCAGAATCGGAGTCGACATTTTTTTGCAGTCTGTTGAATTCTCAATCTCCTTTTATCAAAGAGCGCCGCTTCGAAAAATAAAAAAGTCGTGACGAGTTTTCAGTAAAATTGAAAAAGATTAGGCCTCCTCGGTGTATGAACCCTGAGAGCTGCGCTTTTTTTTGTGGTTGCCGTGGTGGTGGTGATGGTGATGATGGTGCGTCTGTTGTTGCTGGTTCTGTTGCTCGGCTTTCACGAGCACGTCGGTTTCCGGTTGACTCTGGTGACCGGCGAGGAGATCGAGGGTGTCTTTCGGCGGTTGTTCCGGCTCCGGAGGTGGCAAGGGCGTTGCCACGGGTGAATCGCTGGGCAACGACGCGCAGTGGAGAACGTAACACCTGACAGATGCCAGCACTACACCTGGAGAAAAAATAACAGCTACAATTAACCATCTGATTCCGGGAAGGAGTTTTCCTTTCGTGCGACTGAAAAGTAGGATACTTATTTTTAGTTTCTGTTGCCACGAGGATCGTTACTTTTTTTCTTGGCAAAAGCTCGATTTAATTGTAAATAGAAAGCTCTCGAGTATTTCTAGCCGGAGTGGGAAAGATTTTGATGAATTCTTTATTTATGAAAATTTAAACGATAGCGGTGGCATTTAATTCCAATGTTTTAATGAAACTTTAATTCTTTTTGCTCGTCATCTATTCATTGACTTCTCTTTGTCGGTGAGAAATACACGTAAACAATTTTATCAAATAATTCTGTGGTTGCCTGGGAAATTTTTTATTGATTCGACAAATCAATAAAACCCGTGATAATATTTAAAACTTGGATGTTTTTGCCTAATACAACAAAGTAAATATAACTTTCCAATAAATAAACTCGAAAATGTTTTCTGGTTTCCAAAATTATACCAACGCGTTTTGTTTTTTGAATTAATAATAGAAACTCAATAATAGTTTCGTTATTTTAACTCGAAATTTAAAAAATCAAAATTTCTTGTCTAGATTTTTGAAAGTTTGCAAGGTCGATGTCGAATATTTAGAAGTTTTTCAGCTGATTATCCCTGTAAAATTAATGCAAGGAGTGACAAAACTTCTCCACGAAATTCAATTTTATTCAGATACGAAATAAAATCATTAATAAAACCAGATTGCATGAAAATGTTTCTGATGACGCGATTGTATTCAAACCATTTTACCGAAATATCAAATCAAATA
The DNA here is from genome assembly GCA_022816865.1 of Zelostemma sp. ZL-2020. NCBI lineage: Eukaryota > Metazoa > Arthropoda > Insecta > Hymenoptera > Platygastridae > Zelostemma > Zelostemma sp. ZL-2020. The sequence goes on along the minus strand of JABFQM010000113.1, from coordinate 26,890 downwards.
ACTTTTTCGTGCACAAAAATTGAATTTAATATATTTTCAGCCGCAGTGGACAAAATTTACAATAGAATTATCACCAGAGAAAATTAAAGTGACGGCGTAATTGTTCGGAAAATTTCCAGGGAAATGTTTTAATCAAAATAAGCTCTTCCACTTTGTTATATTATATTCATTAGTCGCTTTTCCGCAGCTAAGAAAACGCCGTAAAACGACTTTATCAAATAATTGTACAAGTGCAATGTTTAAAACTACAATACAAATTCCTTAAAAATTTGTCTCACCGAGTAAAAGTAAAGTTGATCCGGCTATAAGCAGAGCAAGTCTGTGATCAGTGGTCGTTGCCCTTGGAGCGAGCTGGACCAGTCCAACCACGAGAACCACCGCACCCAGTAACAAACACACCACCACTGCATGCAAGCACGATAGCTATAAAAAAAGCAATTGCTTGAATTCCAAAGGCATTAGGAATGTTATCCTACCCGCTTTCCAGCGCTTTTCTTCGAGATAAAAGCTTTCGCAAAGATAAATTAATCCCACAAAATACAACGACAGTTTTATAAAAATAATCGAAAGAGGTTCCAGTGCATTTTCCACAAGATCCATCCACGAGATGTTTCTCGTGTTTTTTCGTTAAAGGATTCTGTGGCAACCATTTCTACGCCGGTCGATATTATGTCGAGCTAGATATGATACAGGAACATATTATCCGGAAAAGACGGAGGGTCGCACCCTCCTACAATCCCACATTATTTCGCTGCCCTTTGAGGTGTTTTCGACGAAAACACGTGGCGTGATTTATAGTTTTCCTGCACATTTGAACACGCGTACGGATTAAAAGGTACTTCCAAAAAAATATTCCCCAAATGAAAAGCCAGCTGAACCTAAGCGATTAATTTCACCGAAAATTTCTCGAGCCGAGTATTACCTTGCCGCAGATATAAAGTTCTGGGAGAGTTTCTAAATGCGCGCCGTGACCATGAGGACTCGGCGTTGGCGGTGATCCTTGGGATGGTATCCATTGTCCTCCCAGATATAGCTGACTCGGTCGTTTCGTCCTTTTCTCCTGCCTCCTTCTCTCGTGCCGAACGGCCACCGCGGGCATGGCGCCAATCATCCTGCAAATGATCTTTAATGAATTCCAAATAGCCAATAAGATCAGCGAATTGAAATTTTTCAAAATCATCCCACGTTCCCCGCGTCATTTTACCATGTTTGAAAAGGTGAAAAAACGTGCGTCGACAAACGTGAACGTCGAAACGCGTTATCGATTATAATTATCAAATTCATTTGCGGGGGAGAATTGGCTGTTGACCTGGTTTCGTGTGCATCGCAATGAAACGCGGGCCTGGGAGACGGCGGAAGAGGAACTGCGTGGAGGAAATAAAGTTAATGCGTCAACGAAAAGGATAAATAAGTACAGGGAAGCACGTAGAGTTTAAGAGAAAACAGCGCGTTCTAGGTGGGTTCGTCAACACGAGACGTAGTGAACTTTGGTGACCTCGCGTGACCTCGACGGTCGATACGTCACTCTTTACCCCGCCGAGCCCTTCGACACCCACGTTTAGATTCTCCGAGGTTCGCGATTTCCAGCTTTCATGGGGCTTATTTAGATTGATTCAATTGCGGAATCTCATTATCAAAGATGCTGGAACAGCGGCTCGGAAAATAAGCAGTTCGTACCGCCATTCAATTACCCTTTTCTGAAAATTGAATTTTTTATATTCGAAAGTTGCAGTGCAACGCAGTGAAACTTTCGGGGTAATCGGAAGCCCGTAATCCTCGAAATTGAACATTCATTTTGACGTGAGAAAAATTGTTCACCGTAGAGTTTTTTTGTAATTTAAAGCGGTCTTGGGAAAATAGAAGGGCTCTTTTCAGAGCCAAGCTTTTCCGAGCATGTAAGCAATTATAGATCGTTTTACACTCGAACGGCATTGATACAAGGGTAAAATCCACTAAATATACACGTGGAAATAACAGCTTTACCGGACGACATTAATATTCATGTTTTCCTGCAACGATGGCTCCTTGTAAATGCCGTTTAATCAACGTTGCTCATGGCAACTGCAAGAATTATCATAAAACTAATTATCGCTTGTCTTTTTCTGACAAAGTCAAACAATCTTTGGTTTTGAAAATTGCTGAAAAATGGCGGATGAATTATAGTTTGAAACATGAAATTTATCATAATTACGCAGTATTCATCTGGTCAATTATTAAACATGACCAAGTTTATGCGCAATGAAACATACGTTTCTTATCACTGACCGGAATACGATTAAAAATGTCTGTCGAATTCAAAATTACTGTTGTAGTTCAAATGCGTCTAATAAATTACGCGTATCGGCAGTTTCGAACGTGTCGAATTAGGGTATCGGTATAGTTGCACTCGTGCTTTTGATACCTTAGTCATCTTAAGTTTGAAACGGGTCAAGCCGGGAGATGAGGTCGGAATTGAACTGTCTTTTCACCTGCGTTTATGCGCTACGAGATTAGCATGAGAGTTTTCAAGTAGACTTGGAGTTTATCGCTTTTATTGAGCGATAGGCTGCTTGATATCCAATCGGTGCCAGATATCTTAACTGCGTTGTACTGAATTGAATACTCAATCTCGATGTCAATATGCAAATATCACGTAGTATGTGATTTAAACCCTTTAGAATTCTCGACATTTTTCAGATTTCGAAGATGAAAAACTGTGGAATAATGAATTACGATGTGAACATTTCAGAGAAGAGATGAATCGTTTTCATATACTGATTTTATTTTAATTAAGTTTGATGATCATCCACTTGTTGTGTCAAGGATAAAAAACGTTCTTCCTTTTCAAGCGTTTCTAAAAGTTGTTGATTTTCATTTTAATTTACAACACTTATGAATTATAAAAGAAAAAATTGTATTAAAAATCATTTTTACCTCGAAAATATAACAAGTCTCACATTGAGTCGTCGAAAACCAATGTCATTGTGTTAATTCAATGTACGTTGTATCTAAGCTGTAAGTATGTATGTGTTAGAATACATGACGAATTAGATGAAACAGTTCCATATGAAACGTTACAGAAAATTACCTTTAGGTGATTATTCCTGTCTTCTGATAACAACTGGATCTTATCATTTATCATTATTCATTGATTTAACATCACAAAAATGACTGGTTTGTTAAAATATAGTGGAAAGATGGTGGCATTCCAACCGTTCGACTTGATATTACAATGTGAATGCAGTGACTCATTACAGTTTTCGAGTACATTATATTTCTTATCTATAATTGCGCCCTAGTGGTATAGTCAAAAACTAAATAGATGATATCTCGAGTAAGGTAGGACGGATGTAAATATATTGTCAGTTAAATTAAAGTTAGATTTTTAAAATTATTTTGTCATATGCTAAACTTAAATTTTCTGTGTCCTTCTGTTTATTTAGTGCATTAGTTCTTTCTTTTTTAATTAAAACCATTTCGCTTATTAGTTTTTTACGGAAATTTTTTTCCGTGTCGACAATTTGTGTTTTCCCAGTTCATATCATGGCCTGTGTTAATCCTATGTTCACTAATAACAGAAGGTTCGCCTGTCAATTTATTTATATCCTCACAATGTTCGTCAATTCTCTTTTTTAAATGTCTTTTTGTTTGTCCAATGTATGTTTTGTTGCATGTTTCTTCATTACAAGTTATTTTATAAACCACATTTGTTCATTTAGATTTAGGTAGTTGATCCTTGCCTGTTTTAATAATGTCATCCATTTTGTTGGGAATTTTATCTATTATTTTAATATTATATTTGTGAAGTGCTTTTTTGATTGGTTCTGTTAATCCTTTTATATATGGCAGAGAGACTAAGTTTTTCTCTTCGTCATTGAACCTAGAATGTTCGTGACTAGTTGTATTTTTCTTTTTCAATTTTGTTAGCCTCTCTGTTATGTATTTGTTAATCAGTTCTTTAGGAAAATTGAGGAGCGGAAATTCAAAACGTGCTAAGCGCCAAAATGATAATTTTACAAGGCAGCAGAAAAACATTCCGATTTTTGTATTTCGTCGAATTTAATTCAACTACTTGTTGAATGTGTTAGAGAACAACAGCATCTATACCGACGCGAAATTTTAATTCGATAAATGCAATAGTTTTCGAGATATCAGCTGTCAGAAACGGGAACGTGCTATGTCAATGGGTATGGGCCGTTCAAAACGTGCTATGTGACACTGAAACGCCTTTTTTTATTACAATAAAAAAAATAGTTTATACATCAATTGTTACAAAAAAGGTGCTGAAATTAAATTACCTACTGAACTTAATGATAACAACCGATATTATTCGAACATCCGCGATGTAGAAACGGTTATTTTACGATAAGAGCGCAATGAAAAGTCATAGACGAGAAAACTTTGCAAAAAATGTTTCCTTCAAGCCTTAGTCACAACCTTACACTGCCAAAATGCGCTACAGTAAATTTTACTTTGTAAAAACCTCGAGCCAATGGGCGAAAACATAGATTTCCTGTAGATCCTTATGGCGACATAGCACGTTTTGAATTTCCCATACCCCTTCACATAGCATAACTTCTTACTTTGACAGCGTATAACTTCAACAATAAATAGAATTTTCGACATGTTATGAATACCCTCGTATCGGCCATCGATAGCAGAATACGAAAATGCAAAAAAAAGCATTTCGGTAAAATTGGCGCTTAGCACGTTTTGAATTTCCGCTCCTCAATTGTTGTAAGTGAGAATTGTCTTAATTTTTGTGATTTTGACTGTGTGGAATTTTTCGTCTGATAGTAAAATTGCGCGATCAACGAATCCTGTTATAATGTTAGTTTTGTATTTTAAAGGGTGACTTGAAAAGAAATTAATGTATCTTGTTAAGGAAGTTGACTTTCTATACCAATTAGTTATGATCGTACCATCTTCAATTTTCATTAACATTGTATCTACAAAAGGGATGGAATTATCTTTCTCTACTTCAATTGTGAATTGAAGTCTTTCATGATAGCTGTTAAAAGTTTCTAGTACAGTGTTAATTTTGTTTTTTGGTATCACAGTTATTATATCATCAACATATCGTTTAAAGATTTTAGGTAGAAAGTCAAGTTTTCCGAGACAAGTTATTTTCAAGTCTTCCATAACAATATTAGCAATGGTTGGTGAGAGTGGTGAACCCATTGGACTACCAAAAGTCTGTTTAAAAAAGACACCATTAAATGTAAAACTTGTATTGCTTAAAATTATTCGTACTGCTTCCAAAAATTCAACTTTAGTAATTGTAGTGTCATTCTGTATAAAAATCCATCGGTTATTTATTGCTGCAAAAACTAATTCAGTTGGTATGTTTGTAAATAAAGATTTTACATCACGGGAGATCATTACATGATCAGGTGGACATTTCTTTCCCTTGATGAACTTTACAAATTCCCAGCTGTCTTTTATAAATGATTGTGGTTTTGGGATGTTTTTTTCCAAGATTGTTTGTATTTTTTTACCTATTTCATAAAGTGGACTATCAAATCAGGACACTATTATTCTTAGTGGTACGTTCTGTTTATGAATTTTTGGAAGCCCGTAACACCGGGGAAGGTTCCCGTTATCACGGGGGAAGTTAAGGTATTTATATTCGTCTGTGGCAATTAGTTCATTAGTTTTCCATCTTTTTAAAAGTTCATATAGTTCAGAATGAATTTTGTTTATGGGGTCCTTCGTTAAAATAGTGTAAGTGTCAGTATCATTTAGCATATCAAACATTTTATTGTTATAGTCATTTTTATTCATGATAACTGTGACTTGTCCCTCATCTGCCCTAGTAACAAGTAAATCGTTGTTTGCTTTCAAAAATTGTTTACATTCATCAATTTCATTGTTAAGTTTCCTATCAAAATAGTTAATGTGTACTTTATGTTTAACAAAACTACCAATTATATCGACTACTTCCGTTCTCGCCTCATTTCTCATTTCTTCTGCTATTTTATAGGAGTTACTTTCAAAATTTTTTATAATATCAAGTATTGGTGTATCATCTTTTTTAAAAAATGGTTTCCCGAATTTACCACCTAGACTTCTAATATTTTTTACCGAAATAGGAATTGCTTTGCTAGAAAGATTGACGATCCAATTATTATTTTTGGAATGTTTAAAGAATTTTTAATTATGATTTTGTTCGTGAAAAAGTCTGTTAAATTTATTAGTCAATTTATACTCCATTGTTTTATTGTATTTGTTGATTTTATTGAAGTTGGATTGAAAAAAATTATGTACAATTTGATGAGGTAAAATCCCGAAAAGTTCGTCTTCTAAGTTTTTGGTTTTTGTTACATGATAATTTAAATTAACGCTACAATCTTCAATCTCAAGTTTAAGCAATTTCTGTTTCTCTCGTCTTTGTAAGGTTTCAAATTTTTTTGCAACATTTTTACTGATAAACGTAATGTTAAAAGGTTTTGTGTTGTAAATATGTGGTGGGAGGATCTCTGAGCGTCGACATTTAGTGAGAAAATTAAGCTGATGTTTAAGGAGCTGAATTTTTAGGATGAGTTTCATCCATTCTTTCAGCTTGTTAGATGTATTAGTCCCGAATCGTCTCGATAACCATTTGAAGAATCCTCCCTAATTTTATTTTGTTATAACATTGATGTCAGTAATGGAAAATCAATGCTGTTTAAACGGAATTGCGATAATGAAATTATAAACGAAATGCTCTACAATTTTGGATCTGCATTCGAAATGCTTCAGCAATACCTTAAATTGAAGATGATTTCCACTGGTTATTGGTCGATTGTAAAGAAAGAAGTCACTTCTATGACCGTACCAGTCAATAAAATGTTTAATTTTATTATTTCCGACGTTTCGGCTCACTGCTTTGTGGCCCTTTTCAAGGATCTTCTCGATACAATTGATCTAACAATTCAAACATTCACCGTCATGTCTTTCTAGTGTTTGTGTCAATTAAGTTCGCGTTCTATCATGGATCTTCCGCATGTGTCTTATGTGATTGTTAATGTTGTCCGATAACGACAAGATCTTGTCTGGTTAAAATATTCTTGAATCGACATCACTAAAAGACTAAAACCATAGGTTTTTTTGATAAAATCGGTGACACACAACCGTTTGGTTGGACGTTTGAATGTGACTCTCATTTGAATACCTTAAAGTTGACGTACGGGGATAAAATCAATATTATTTTATATTATCATTTTGTGGACATATTTGTCCGGATCCTGGGTAAACTGTCAGACTCAAGAAATAAATAACTGAAAGAAACATAAAAAAATTGCGAATGAATCCCGGTTAAAAGTTACGCTTTATCTTTTTTACTGGGAAAGGATATCGAGAGAATTTTAAATTCAACAAAACTTTAAGCGACAAAGTCGATTTTGTATTGTACAAAGAAGTTTTTCACAAATTATAAAGTGACTGAAAATTTCGAAATTTCAAATTTCACATTGATAGAGATGAAGATACAAAATAATATACAAAAACTAGTTACTCTTTTGTTGAAAAATCAGAAATAATGAGAAAGAAATTAAAACGTAAGCAAATTTACGAAATGATTGATTTCATTTATTTATATTCATTTATTTATTATTACTCTGACAATGAACTGCATCGGAGAATAACTGAGAATATTATTATCTAAAAGAAATTGTTTTTCAAGTGTTATTTAGAGGCTTTTTGCGATAGCCTCTCACAAATTATTTGATACCAACATTTATGAAGTCTTCGTGAAATAAAAAGTTTACTTCAAATGATAAATTTCTTATCGAATTTACTAGATCTCATTAAACTCCAATTTTATTAGATGAAAAATTCTGGAAAGTAATAAAAATCTTGAGTGAGGATTATTTCTTGGATTACCATAGTAATGTAATTTTTACAGAGAAAAAGGTTTGTTCGTAAAAATAAATTTTTTAACGTGTCACTTCCTCGCTATTCTAATTACTTTATAACAGTAACTCATTTACAGTTTTTCGTTTTTCAAAAAAAGTAACTGTAACGTCGTCACAAGTTAAAAATTTAAATTCTTCAAAATTCAATTCGTGACTTTGTTTTAAATTTTCAACTTCGGGGATAATTCAAAAATGAATAAGACAATGTTACAAAGGCATAGGGCATTTGATAAATCTTTATTCTCGAAAAATCGTGCGTCGAATGTATATAAGTGGTACAATAGAGAAATAGCATAAGAAAGCTTATCAAGTACATTTCTATAGTAATAGTTGTAAAATGCAATATTTTATGTCGTTCAATACGTAACATAGTTAATTTTTGCTCTCATATTTTATGCCTTTCAAGCGATATTATCAAGAAATTTTTTTCACTCAATTGCACACAATCTACGTAAATATTTCACATCGCTTGGCGCAATATCTGCAATAATCAAACAATTTGCCTCTTTTTCACCTCAAGTTTCAACTAATGTTCGCGGTATAAATAATTTTTTTCTTCATACTTCATTCTCAGAAATGCACTTTCAATAAAATACTTTGAATAATTTTGTTTTAAAACTCTTTATTGAACACGAGCATATCACTGAAAAAATGCCATGAACTTTAAAACGCGAGAATATGCGAACGATATTATTTCCCAGGAGAGTGTGATTGTAAATCTGCGCCAATAGAGAGTTAAACTCACTTTTAGCGTGCGGAGTTCACATTGCGATGTTTTTATTGTTAACATTAAGTAGAAAATATGTGTTACATTTACATATTTCGTATCGATTTTAATCTCAAGCTTATGGAATGACTTGAGTTGGAAATGAATTTGATTTATTTTTGAACTACGTTAATACTCGCTGGATACTTTCGAAACGTTGATTATTCTGCCTTGTTTCAAACTTTATTATCCAAGAATTATTCTTTTAAAAGTCGACGATTTTGCAATCGTTCAGGTATATTATTTGAGTTACAGACTCATTAAAGTTGCTCACGCATTTGAATCATATCATCTGAGCAAGCAAAGATTTAACGATGCAAGTTCACGAAAGTTCAATTAATTCCTACACTTTGTTTATATTACAAGTCATTTCATACACTGAAAGCACAATTTACCTACCCAATAAGAAGGACGTGATACAATTTTATATTAAACTGGCAACGAATATACAAAGTTATCTAGATACTCAATTTTATTTACATTTTTAACTTGACGATGTGCCAGAAATCATAATTAAGTTTTGCAGTTATCAACCAGATTTTCCACTTAATTTTCAATCCATTTTTAATACAATTTCTCCACATGAATCAATGCAAACGTTCTCAATGTTCTTTGAAATGCTGGGTTTACCTGCAATTTAGGAATGGATATTTTCAAAGCATCTACCGAAGCGGTAACGCGGAAAACGTAGTAAATTAAGTTTCACAAGAAATGGCTTCGATTTCAATATTGGTACTCGATTGAATCAATCTTTGCTATTCTGAAGGATTTTCCATTCACATTTAAGTACATTGTAGTATCAATATTACATCTTTGTGCGGAATTGGATTATTGACGTGAAATATCTTGTTCTTGTCTTCATTGAATTTTGAAGTTTAGTTGCAACATTTTTTCGCGTCATCTCTTCTAATTCCACATAATAAATACACCTTAATATTTGTTTTAGACAAATAGATTTACAATCGTTTAGGTTTAACTAGTACTTTCCGAAGTAAATGTAAATGTAACATTACACGTTGCAAAAATATTTCAATACTTAATTTAATGACATGTAATTACTTAACAATTGTACAAAATTTCAATAAAACCGAATCATTCCGTATATATAAATGAAATCTACGTTTATTTTTCCTTCTCAGAAAAATCCTACTGAATTTTCGAAAACTCAGTTGGATAAATCTCTAATTTTTTACCTTGTTTTACAATAAAACTTGGAAATTTGCAAAATTGAAGAACGACCCTTTCGGTGAAAATGATAAGGGCGTAAATGAAAGGTCACAGTTGAAATATGAAAAGGCACTTTCACGCAACATACAATCAAACGAAACTTTTCGTCACTCGCGATAAACCGAACACACCGATTCACACTTTTTCGTGTAAAAAATAAAGTCTTTCGTAGGTGCTCGTAAAGATTTGTCTGATGACGATCAATACCCTCAGATAGAAAATCATTCGCTCCATATAAATGATACATTGACAGCATTAAAATGAGAAGTTTTATATGTGAAATAACCGAACGATGTATTCTTATCTCTCACTCGTAAACTGCAGAGACGCACATTTGTCGAGTGCTCTTTTCCACGTCGAAAGGGGATGGCTTTTCACACCCCAGGTGTCTACCTGGGGAACATCATATTTTTACACGTGAGGCTCTGGGGATATTGATCGATACTACGAGACAATGCGCATTCTAGATACTGTGTTTTTAGTGTTTAGGATAAGATTAGAAAAGCTTTGCTCTCGACTTGTCACGAGATAATTATTTTTCTTTGGATCACAGAATGGTAGCGCCCGAGCGTGGCAATTTTTTCTCGAGATTTTCGAAAGCGTGTTCACAACTTAAAAATCAAGAGCCCTCGGCGACGATTCAAGAAAGTATGTAAATTTCGAACAGTGCTCCAACGGGGAAAACAGCGAAATGTTTGCCGTAGAAGCGTCGGCCTTGGTGTAATGAAATTTTCAGTTTCCTCAAATGTACATACATATGGAACGCTGGAATGTAATTTTTTTTCCTGAGGCAAGGAGAATAGAAATACTTTGCGCTTCGGAATTGTAATATAACGCCTTCGAAAATCTCGCGGTTCAAATGCTAACACATATTGTAGTAAACGTTTAAGGTTTTTTTTTCATATAAAATGGAATATAATGTTACGAGACTTTTAATATACATGTATCGTTATACCTAAATATTCGAACCTCGATTCCGCGTTGATTTTGGACACCGATCACGTAACAATACAGAATTCGTGACTATGAGGGCAATCACGAATTGGTCGTTTGGAATAAACTGTTCATCGGATTTAGCTCTCGTGACTTCGCTGCTCGGTAATCGACGCCGAAGAATGTTCGTACCGAAGTGGGAATAATGCGTCGGGTGACTTCGGTACCGTGTAATAGCAATAATTGGTCGGGCTTTTTTATTTCTATTTGATTACTAGTGCAAAGCGTATCAAAAGTACCTGAAGTTCCGATTGCACACCCTTTTGTTTTTCCAACTTTTCTGAATGTTTATAATCAGGTATTTTTGACGGTTTTTTCAAGGTCGTTCCTTTAATATTTATGAACATTAAAATGCGGGAATATTAGGAATAAAGATGAACCGAGTGAAATGTATTCCAAATTAAAGCCACCGGAAAAGTGTCCAAGCGTAATACTTTACTCGCTTTGTCTTTCCCGGGTAATGATTTCAAATAAGTCGTGCAAAGATGGAATGTTTGTAGAACAAAAGAATTTAAAATCTTCTTGCGATTTAAATTTGAAAGACCCTTATTTTGTATGCGTTGGAATATTTAGCTTAGAGAGTATTTTCGACTTTGATTAATTGTACATTCTATATCCAAGTTTCATATAAAAACTGTGCAAATTTGCGCAATTGAAAAGAAGCGAGTAAAAATTATGCAAAATTACCGGAAATATGTACAAAATATATTCCAAGTATAAATATCAAATTTTATAATTTGGATTAGAAGACTCTTCGTTTAATATATACATATAATATGCAGATATATTATTTGGTATTTATAACGAGACATTAATGATTATTTTGCAAGATATTTTTAACTATCAAGATGTGTTTTGCAGTGTCATGATTAGAGAAACTTAATTCTGATTCGTTCCAACTCGTGTATTGAAAAGTTTATATTATGTAGTTATTTTGGCAAGTTTATGCTTCCCTCATTTCATCCATATTCATTTGGCTGGAAAAATTACGTTCTAAAATTACCAAAAATATGAATACAGAAAAAATAAAATGAGATCATTCGAATAAACAAATAAACACATTAATAAAATTAAAAAAACATATTAACTCATTCATATTCTGTCTACAACTCAATAAGTACGCGATCAATTAAACTAAAATCGCTTTTAATTCAGATTTGAATCGAATCTCAATTATTTCCTTTCTTGAATTCCCCAGTGTAGTTTTCAAAGATGATAATGTTTGCAATGCAACGCGAAATCGGAGATATATTTTAAGATGAGATGATTAATTCTAATATGTATTTTATGAGCGATATTCATGGAATGAAATGTTTCGGTGACAACGAGCCTTCTTGTATTTTAAATATTACTTCATTTATATTCGTTTCAACCAGCATCCGCAGCTTTAGTACAACTTAATTTTGGTCTCACTTAATCTCTGTACTCGCGTTGAGCGAATTCGCAACGTGCAGCATCCGTTAACCCAAGAGTTATTAATGTCTACATACTTTTGACAAGCAACGAGATGAACACGAGTGTTGGAAAGATGCTCTAAATACATACATTGAATTCTGCTGCAAAATAACATCAATAGGGGAGATCGATTACCTACCACGCGAAGTAATTTTGCGAAAAAATGTATCTGTCTTTAAATCATGTACGTAGATATTTTGGCTACCAAATGCGCTGCAGTAGATAAGAAATAGATCACGATGAAAAAGCTTTTCCACTGCGGATTTTTGCTTCTTCGAAATTCTAGAGTCTTTCTTATGAAAATAGATTCGTTTAATGTGTATCTCATACACATTTAAGAATAAAATGATATGATTCGCAGAATGTCGTGGACACTGAACGTATTAAAGCCAGAAGTATGAGATGTCTCGAAATTGGCTATGAACAATTGAATCGCATCTTAATAATTATACACCGCCACATCAATGTTTCTTTGTTACGGAAAACGACTGTTTTTCGCACTTTCTTATCCTAGTTTACTTTGAAATGTGAAGTGGACGAAGATATTCAGCTCTTTGGAAATCTTTGGAAACTTATTTCTATGTAAAAGTCATTACTTTCGCAAGAAACATGTGAATAATATTCAAGGTACTGAACAATCACTTCGATCATGTTAGAATTCTCGCGGTGGCATTTATCTATCATTATTATTACAAAGATTATACACCGTAGTCTTCGTTGTTTAAATTGAATTCAACTTTCAATAAAATCACAATTTGTTAATTTTTATTATTCACATGTATCTTCCATGAGCGAAAACAGTTGCTGGCTACATTTTTTCACGCTAGATCGATGCTTCTCTCACAAATGAGAATCAAATATGTTCAAATGAATGTCGGAACAATGGAATGCTTTCGTTTCATCCAAACAATAACGCAATCTACAAAGTACCTATTCTACTAGAAGCTATGGCAATGAAGAATTCAATCTGATTGATTTTCATTACCTTTCACGTTCCTATAGAATTTAGATGAATACAAATACTTGTCAGCAAAGGAAAGAGTTTATCGAAGTTTTATTGAGAGTTTCAGAATTCTATGCGACTGAGAAAAATAGCGTGAGATAATTAATAATTTTGCGTTGGCCTAATGGGCAAATTTTCGTTATCGATCATGAAACTCTGAATTGGAAAATGCAGAAAAGTAAAATTCGTACATGATCGAGATGACAAGAATCATTATTATCAATACGTAATGTTTCAATACGCTTTCACTGCTAGAATGATTAAGAATATTGGCATCTTCATCAAAAATATGAATCTAATACGAAAAAAGTAAAAAAAGCATAAAAAACATGCCCGAGATCGTAAAACGAAAATGCAGCGTAGTAACGTTTCGAGAATGTCTTCGCAGTTTTGGTCAGTGTCAAACAATTGTACGAATGTAGAAAAAACACGTCAAAGTGCACGTAAAAAACGTTCTTTGGCAGGATAAAAGTACGTATCCCACACCCTTTGCAAGAACCTCCTCTTGCGCAGACAAAAGGGAGTATAAAAACCGCATACCATTAAAGAAAAAGTACAGAGAGCTTGATGAGAATCTACCATTTGAAAAACTTAGCTAACAATTCTGTTCGATAATCCCATGAAATCTTTCCAGAAACCATAAACTTTTTCGACGTCCATGATGAAATGAATCCAGCATCACAATCCTCGAACAATTCTATTCAACGTTTCATTACAACCCTCCAACAGCGCATCACCCAAACAGCTTAGCAAACTAATCACTCAAATGAATCTACTGGGGTTCCTCTTCCCCCCAGATTATCGCGCTGGGGTCAAAAAAGCCGAAGAAGACATATACCGCCCATGATTCTTTTGGCTTTCATCAAATCATCGCAACGTTCGTAAGCGCCAGCAGCTTAGTTGTTCCCGATCTAAATTTTAGACACGTAGATGGGTCTATGAGTTTGCGGTTGATGCTGAGGATTATGCGTCCCGTTCTGTTTGCAGTAACGAGAATTAGCGTAAAGCAGCTCTCTGGTTTCGCTGGGAGATCCAGGACTAAGACTATTAGTCGTCGAAGTTTCCGCCCGATCACCGATTATCTCTTCTTCCGTGATCTGTTCAAGGTACAGGGTTGATTGTGCTATATCATCATCCCCATTGATGGCCGGGGCAGGAGAATAGGCCGGAGGTGGACTCCGAGGTGGCGATTCCAACGTCGACTTTTCTTCCTGGGTCTTGATGGAGCTGGAAGACGCAGTGCTCTTTATTTGTTTGGCTCTGCGCCCATGTCTAGTCGTTAATCCCCCGGTTTCCATGTCCCTTTCTAGTCTGTGGCCCGACCTCGACCTCGTCAGCTGCCTGTGCACGTATTCCTCCAAATCGTCTTCCTCTTTTTTCGCGATTACGCGATTCAGGATGATCAGGAAAATGCCGACGAACACGGCGAAGAGACCCGTCGCTACGAGCTCGTTCCACCAGCCTCCTGTGGGCTTTGTTCCCCAGGACGACAAATCCCCGGGGAGCAATCCACTAGCCAATAGAAAACCTCCTAGGACTAGAAATACTACACCGATGTGCAGCATTCCGATCGACGTGACCACCTTGGAATCCAGCATTGCCGGGCCGGCTTGATGGGGATGTTGGTTCTTGTGGTGACGCGAATGTTGATCCAGAGAACCCGTCGAGGCCCTTGGCGACGTCAAGCCGCTCTCGCATGACTGGGTACTGTAACGACGCTCCCGAGCGCGACGCTGTTCATCCCGACGTTTTCGCTGACGCTTGATGGCCAAGGCCGAGTGCAATCCCACCGCGTGCATCCTGCAACACCGGAAACATACCCTTCTCAGTCAATCTAGCCGGGACTTTTCTTTGCTTTTATCTCATTGCACGATCGCGGAAACGAGAACTGATACGGATTTTTATCACGGGTGTAGCGGGTGTGGGTTTTAAGATTCCTGCATCACCGATTCTGGTTGATTAGAGATTTATATTTTTATGTTTTGTCTGTGCGAAATGAAAGGCTGAGGTGATTGGTAGAGTTTTTGGTTCTCGTTTCCGTTTGTCGGGACACATCGCTAATTATTAATTTGTGTTTTGTAATTTTACGGAATAATGTTTACTTTGTTGAAGCAAGTTTGCTGTTGCATTTATTGTTTGGCATTTTAACAAAGTTTAATAGCTTTACACTCGTTTTTGCACGGTACAAAAGTTTTCTCGCTGTTTATATTGCAAATGAACTGTCTTTGTATTCCGGATGATTGAAAACTAATAGCTTTTGTCATGAAAAGTCAACAATGAATTCGTATCACTCTTAGAAATGGCAACATCTTTGAAAATTAATTAAAATGGTTTATTAATATTCAAATGTCGGGTTTTCATCCCTTTTCCAATTAACGATATGTCTCCTGAGTAACAATTAATTCTGTTTCGCACCGTTATTTAATGACTTTTTGAATATTCGAAAAATGTACTGAAGTCGAGCGTGCACGACAAAGATAATTGCATTTCTACAATCATTATTAAAAAACTTATAGTACTGTAAACAAATTTTTAATATCTACTATGAATTTTTTTCTCAACGACTTTTTGCATTACGCACACAAAAAATTGAAGCTCGGAATAAAATTGTGTGGAGTTGAATTGACACTTTTTCATGTGTTCGCAGTTCCATTGTGAAAAACAAAATATGTAACAAAAAAATTGTTCATTTCCGAAAGATATTTACTTCAGTAAGCAATCAAGTCACTCGTTATTTAGTTTCACCAGATATTCAGAAGAAATGTAACGATCAGTAAAGAAGCAAAAATCCCCTGTTAATCGAGAAAATTATTTTTAAACTCGGGTAATATTGAATTATTAGAACTACGTTTTCTAGTATGAAAATGCACTTTAAAAGATGTATTTCGAAGTTCCACGTGAACCTACTTCGTATTTCTTATGTATCGTGCAAGAGTGAGTCATTTATTGGTCAAAGTTTCGTTTTGTAACGCCACTGTTCTACGGAAATCGATAAGATTTTATTGAGCTATTCAGGGCCACGTTTTTCTGGGTTACAGGATGCACTGCCGGAATGGTTACACGCATTATTTGAGCGAATCGATACGAAATAGACCTCGAATATCTAAATCATTGCTTACACCATAGAGATGGTATAAAGTTTCATTATCGTATCTCACTGAATATGTAACAGCCAGCTTCGGCGCTAATTTCCTTAACCATGAAAGATGACGAATATTTCTCCCGTCACTTCCAAGCATAGAGATTGTGAAATGGGAAAAGAATATTCAAGAATTTATAATTATACCATATTTTCAGTTCTTTCGTCTCCGTTAAAGAATGCTTATTCAAATTTCGAAGTTGCCAAGTTAATTTTAGCTTTAGCATTAATACAGAAGTGGGAGCAATCTAAGTCGGCCGGAAAGAGTCGAAAGATTTACGCGCTATCAACGATGCAACGAAAAAACTTTCAAAGCGCTCCGCGAATCCGTTCGAAAAATTGGGTCGAGTTCTATCCGGAAAATACTTGATTTTTTTCTTTTCCATCAAGCCTCGAAATAAAGCAAGTGTTTCTGGCGCCTGTTGAAAAGTAGAAGATTGAATCGATGAGTCCTGGAAACAAGAAACATGATTCATCGCTGTTTCTCAACAGCGTCACATTTTCTGTATTTTATACGGAAAATACAGAGCACGAATACCAAGCTAAAATGCAATGTTGCGAAATTATTGATTACTTTGGCGCTAAAGAGTATCTTAGACACTATTAAGCGAGCCATGGTACACTTTATTAAAGCTAAAAGATGAGAAAATTTCGTACTTGATACATGCCATTTTCGTAATTTTATAGGGAAGCTGTTTCAAAGTGACACAATAATTTTTCTCGGGCTCAATTTACGACTTCTCCTTTGGGATACAAAAAAGAGAGTCTTGTGTGTTTGATATAGAGAATTTTATAATTCACATTTCTTGTAATTTCTTACAGGTTGAATTCCGCTCTTTTATAAACAATTTTAATTATTGTAAAATCAAAATTAGTCGTGAAACTTTCAACGAATTCTTTTTCAAAATATCATAAGTTTTTCAAATCTTGGATACGTTTAAAAATAAAACTCATTAAATAATTTATTTCTTAGGCTCAATTGATTAAAGTCCATTCAATCTTGATTAGTACTTGCAATACTTGTTTCACAAACCATTCTGAAACGCTCTCTTCGAAAAAGAAATCCGTTAAATGTTGGCAAACTCAGCCTTTTCAAAGGTTTATCGAGCAACTCTCTCTTTTATACAAATCGCCGACGATGCTTCCTTGAAACTGAAATATGCGAAAATTATGCTCCTTGCAATTTACAATGGCACATCTTGTATGCACTTCATTCCTTCAGCAAGTTTTGCTTACAGAATACATTTTCCGCTTTCTTTTGAATCGCCGAATCTTTTTACTTGAATAAAATATCTTCTCAGTGCTTTTTTTCTCAAACTGGACGAAAGAAGAAAAAAATGAAATGCTTCTGCAAAGAAATAGTCAGAAGGATGGGAAATTAAATTTGACAATTGAAGTTTTTTGATTTTGCAATTCTAAGTAATTCTGACATGAACTCGCGTCATTACTTGTTAATTTCTTTATAAAATCGGATCTCGTCGATGATTGGCCACGGGCAAGCGGATACGACGAAAGCAATCAATCGCGTGACGATGGAACGAGATAGTTATTACTCACTTAACACGAACGGTAATGACTTGTAACATCGGTAGGAGGTGCAGAAAAAAGACGCAAGTACTTTATAGTGAAGGAAATAAAAGAGAACAGCTTTAAAAGGTATTAGATACGATGATTTTCACTTTCATGTTCTATTTTGATCGATCTGTTTAACAATCAAATTAAGCCTCACACTGAAAATGTGCTCCTTCTTTAGTTATGTTTTAAACGAAGAAATAATGTTCTCGAGATTATTAAAAATACTTCAACTTTTCCTTTCAAAAAATGGGATTTTATTAAAAAGTAAATCTCAAGCTCTTAATTCGCCGTGGTATTAATCACAACAGTTTTGATGACCCTAAACTTTTGTTGCCCCTGCAACGGATTAATTCTGTTCAATAACATCCCGGCTGTTTTCGTTAAACTATTTCCCATGAATAATCTAAAGGGTCGATATCGTAAGAAAGTTCACGTCGCACCTAGCGCGATGTATTGTGAAGCGTGCGATTTATCGAAATAATTGTTGACCCTGGAAATGATTGATGATGGGTACTAATAATTTTTTTGTTTAGTTTAGAATCTATTTTTTATTTCACGCAGAGGAATATTTCCGTGTTTCTGGCATTGATTTTTCACTTTGGACTTGTGGACCAAGTCTCTTTTTTTCCGAGAAAAGTTGTGACATTGCTATGATAGGATTATAATTCAATTCCAAGTTTTTTACGCCGAGAATACTTCTTGTTTCTGCGCTTAGTCCACTTATTTTCATCCGGTGTAATCAAATGAAAAGCTACCATCCTACGAACCGTATAAATAATCTTCGCTACAATAACAAATCTGCATTAATTATAACTTATTTCATCACAAATGGAACAACCAAGACAAATTAATAAACCTCATTTTTAACTGAAACAATAAACAATTTCAAAATACGCATCATCACCAGCTGAAACAAACTCCTTCCATTATAAAAATTCGATTTGTTCTAAAACCGTCATTTCCGAAGAAGATATCGTTAAGGATGGATATTTACTTTAATGGTCGCCACATTGTTCGAACCGTCTCCAGTCGTTTGTTCGACTTGATTCCCGGAGAAAAGGTTTGACCGAAAACTATAAAGACAAAGTCAAAAATATTGTTTTACTCAACGAAACATGAAACGAGGAAAGTTCCTTTATTCAACAAGAAAAGAAGCTTGCTCGTTGGACGTACATGGAAGTACAATCGAAAGATCTCGTTCCCTTTCTCGTTGCGCATTATAGCAAAAACGACAATCCACAACACGAGAAGCTTTTACTATGATGGATCAATAAGTGGTCTTCTCAGCTCTTTTGTGGGAAGCTAACGCAAATGTATGTGCATTAGACATGCACATACTTTACCAGCATACGCCTTAGTTGATCTCATGCCGTGTAGCGATTTGAGACTAAAAAGCTCCGATGATTAAACTGCGAATGATCTACCTTGAATTTGGGATGAATCTTGCAGCCACTAAATAGCATGATGCAAGGTTTTTCCGTGCGTTACTTCTAGCATACTTAATTTTTCTCCCAGCTACTGAGTTTTTATCGAAAAATCAATCTTCTACGTTTCTCTTGTGGATGCAATTTTCTTCCCCATGCTGCATTATCGTGTAGAATGTTCAATTAATTAAATGTGCGATGCTTTTAGATTATCCTTTTTTAATGCTACTTTAATTATTTCTGTAAAAATGTATATAGCAATGGAAATTCACAATTTCTTACTGCAATGAGATTGCGACTGAGTAGGTTTCACAATAAGGGATTATTGTAATAAGTTTGCAAATTACAAAAACAATTATTGCATTTTAAGATGCAGGATGCGTTAACAAAAACTTGGGTGATAAAGTTGGATAATTCTTGGCAATAATTTCGTATTCCGTCTAAATCAGTATTGAAAATAACATTCATGTAAATTTTTACACGCCTAAAACTATTGTTAATAGTGTAACAATTACATTGGAAACTCGGCTTGAATGTTTCTTGTTTCTTAAACAACGATAAAAAGTTTCCTGAAAATGCATGAACATGCAACAAGCATTTCATTTCCAAGAACGATGTATACGAAACTGTTTTGGCAAGCAACGCGAAGTCATGAACCGACGTCAAGGCTGTGATTGGCTAAACAAACTGCATAGAAGGAAGGGTTCAGAGAGTTTCGAAGGGTGGCTTTGACAAACAGTTTAGCGCAGAGTTCGAGATCGAAGAAACTGTTGCTTCCTTCTGCTAAGCATAAAAACTTCTCAGACCTTCAATATTAACTACCGCTTCCATAGAAGCGATCGTGTGGAACATGGAATGCAAATTTTGAGGCAACTTCTCAACTGCTTTTTCAATACTGATCCAACTCGAAAAGTTGTGTAAACAACTTGAACTGCGCAAACGTGACCTTTTGCAAGAAAAAGGACTTTGAGTCGCAATGACACTACGTAAAATTTAGTCATCAGTTTTATGGTTCATAAAGTATAGTTGATTTACCCAAGGTGCACTGAAAAGTTCGTAATTTTCATGCATTCACTCGCGCATCGATTTCTAGACACAATACTGCCATTTTTTATCAGCTCTACGGAATTTAGAGAGTGCTGCAGTTTGCGTTAAAAATTGTACGCGCGTTGGAATTTATTACACACTACGTACGTCACTTCTTTGGCACTTGTGAGAAAAATAAGTGCGTTTGCGGTTCAGTCTGACTATTACGGATTTTACTACTTGTAATTTGCCAGCATTCCCAATTATTCTGTACGGAAAATTTACGAACGTCATTAGCAGTAATTAAGAGTCGTAAAAATTCACCAATTAGCACGCCCACTCGTAAACCGCGCCATTTTATCAAGAATATTGATAAATTTTTTAAACTCTAAATTTCACTGAATTGAATGATTAATCGCTTCACTAATCGGAAATTACTCGATTCGTTCTTTTTGCACTTTCTTATCCCAAACTCGTAAGCACGCAATCCCATTCATAAACGTCGTAATCTACATACTTTCTTTCGATATTTCATAGCTTTAATTTCACGAATTTCACGATCAGTTTAGACTTACATATTACCCTGATTTTATCTCCGGCGATAATTCAGAATTATATTTCGCGCAATTTAACTAACTGCAGAATTAATGTCCAATATACTAAACTGATGCAACTTGAGAAATGTGGAACATACATCTCCAGGAAATGACGATTTCCTTTTCCTGGAATTGCGTCATTAGGTACCGGTAAAAGCAATTGACAACTGGTAGAAAAGTAAGCAAACTATGGAGACAAATAAACATTATGTAAGAAGCTACGAACTAAAATACTAGAAAACTAAGCTGGCACAAAACGTACGTAAACTTTGGATATTATTACGAAACATGAATACAGTTTATAGTCTTGTCGGTCGGGTTTCGGGCATCGATAAATATCAATGCGCGTAGCATTTCATAAAATAGCTGGTGGAAAAAATACGTAAAGTAGAGAAACAATTTATTTAAAAAAACAACCCTCGAGTCCGGCATTTCAAAAACCCACGGTTTTGGTAAATGTAATTGAAATTGTGAGATTACATTTAATAAAATGAATCTGTACGACGACGTTTCTTGGCACGCGTTTCGACTAGAAACTATTTTTCAAATCAGACCTGACACATCTCGAGATTTACGAGTTCAAAACTTGGATAATATATTACGTCCGTTCAATTACTGAGATTTATTTTTTATCATTGTGGGATTATCGAGTGTTTGTATTCGTATAAAGCATGGCAGGAATATCCTTGGGAACATGGATTGTTCCGCGGAAAATAATGTACCTCATCAATCTCTCGATCCCCAATAAGCGATGAATGGGAGGTACTTTGAATTCGGAAAACTTCTTTCATATGAAACGTTACGCCACTTTTCTCTGCCCTGTCCATAAAAACGCATAAAGTGAACGTTCAGAATAAAACTTGAGTGTACGATATCATCTTATCACATAATTTACGAAACCGGTGTGTTGTAAATTGCCCAAAAACGTCCTTTCTATTTTATATCTTTTCCGATGGAATAAATGGATCAAACTACTCGTCAAAGTATAACTACAGGAAGAAACGGAAAAAATAAGCACATAAAAACCGCAAACTAGAACTCTCTTTCCGACTAAAAGCGTGCTCGAAATGAAACGAAGGTCTCTCCTTCATTAACGATTAAAATGTACTCCAATTTTATATAACTGTTATATTTATTTCACGAGTAATTTCCAAGCCGGTGTAATACATATTGGAGGGTGATAATCATTTCTGCGACTAATTATCGTTACAGCTCTTCCTTTAATTAATTATCTCAAGTTCTGGAGTTCTTGAAAGTATAGAATTTGCAACGACAATCGTCATTCAACCATCTTTATTGCTCGACCTAAGACACTTACTTCTGTTGGTCATTTCAACGCGACCTTTTTTCGAAATGGCTCAATCGATACTTTTCAGACTTGTAGAAAACTATATTTAAACATGTGAAATTGATTATTAAAGAACTCGTTTGCCGATTGTTTTTAAACCCCAAGTCTGCATACGCATCAATTAAAATGTTAGTACCATGCATAGTACAGACCAACGTGTGTTACTGCCTCAAGTCTTTTTGATATTTTGAGTTTGGACGAGCGCCAACCCCCGTATACACAAATCTGCGTCCTGTTGACATGCACATCGCATCATGACATGCACCGTACACCGCGCTACGCGATATTACTTTCCCAGAGAATCTTTTCAAAGTTCTGAAAAGATCTGCTCAGGAATGCTCAGAGCTTTGAACAGATTTCCGCCGAATCTGCTCACGTTTAAATAGATTCAATGACAGGGGCAGAAACCGAAGGCAACTCTCGCGTTAAATACGCAAAAAATCTATTGATTTCGACGAGAAACGTAATGGCACAATTCGTGTCCCTGACTTTTATTTCGATATCAAAAACGTGCCTATTGTAGTTTATTTCATTTTCTGATTATTTGAATATGACGGATGTTGGAGGATGAAATGATGCGCTGACGTGCTATTGTTGAAAACGTACGTTCAGTGAGCCTGTTCGGATCGAAAAATTTTAACCCATATTCGCTTGCAGCACTGCCCGTCACGGAGGAAAATCGAACTCTTGGGAAAAAAAAATTATACCGGTATTAAATTGATGCGAAAAGAGCATCAAATACGTTTTCGGCTTTGTTTAGGGCATTTTGCATGACATTCTTATAAATTCAACTTCAATAATTCATGCAGGACATTTCCGCGACCCAAAAGTTAGAAACACAGAGGGCGACGCGTCTTCATGACTCTGCAATGTGGAATTAAATTTTGTAAGCGTTACAAAGTTCGGGATTTCTTACATTTCACCTCAGAAATGTATTTGCTATGCAAGTAAAACAAGAGGCCCGGAGACGCACCGAGAGCCCTTTATCTTCGCCGATAGATTTCTTTGTTCTCTAAAACGCAGATAAAGCCAAGAGTTGTCTAGGTTACAACCCTCGCGATATTGCATATAGGTCATAGGAATGACCTTTCGCATCTCGGGTCCGATGTGATGAAATTCCAAAACGCCTTAGTATTTTCCAATGCGAATTTCGTATCCACATAGTGATTTAGTTGAAACAACCCCCACGAAAGTCCAACGCTTACATCACACGAGAATTTAATACTTGCTTGTTGCACTAAATTCTTCAAGTTCACTTATAAACTATGTACAGTTACGGGCTACGTAAACTCCGAGAAAACGTATAAATGTTTGAAAATTAGCATATAGCAATGTTCATGAAAAAAAAAGTTTTGATCTAGTGGATCGAATGAAGCAATTTAATCAACTTCTTTTTTGTAATTACAGAAAGCAATCTAGGCCAACAAGCAATAACTTCGGAAGAATGTTTCTTCCATTCCATTTGTGTTGCTGCATAGTTGAGATACTACGTCATATTTATTTTCTTCCCGGCAAAACGGAAAAATGAAGTATAATCTACAATAAAAATGTCTTTGAACAACGTTATATGTACCCTCTGATTTTTTTATCGTGCGTGGGAGAAAAGGAACATCACTTTGGGCCGACATTAATTCCGGAGGGTTTGAATCTGGCGTGAAGAAAATGAACAACTCGCGCATCATTTTCTATTCACGCCACATTCCACGCGACCATTTGTGTACCTTCGTAATAACCATAATCCAACCCATGAAATAAATTGTAGGAGTGAAATTCACTCGATTTGTAGAGTGAAAGATGTAGCTTGTGATTTTATTGACTGACCTCAGTTAACGCTTCAAATTGCAAGCAACCCAACTAAGCATGAATAAACTACAGATTACGTCAGAATTGTTCAATAGATACTGGAAGAAAGTTTCACTCCATTTAGGCCAATACAGCCCTATTTTCTGCTCTGACAATTCAGAACGCGGTGATATCGTCAGTTATCATTTCAGAAAGCGAAGCTTCAAACTACACCTAGTTTTCCGCATGAACTATCGCACTCAACTTGCATAGTTGTGTTTTCTGTTTATCAAATGTAGCGTACAATACATAAACTAGATAGTGTCAACGTAATTTTCGCGCAAAAGGAAGTACCTTAATTGCATTTCAAGGAACGTGCAGGTTTAACCGTTGTTAAGGGACCCAGAAGAGTTGAAGATTAACAAAAACAAATGCTAAAAAGCGAAAGATGAATTAGTTTAGTTCTTCGCGTAATTGAGACTGTTGGATCATTAGTAATTGTTAGATTCATAATTTTAGTTTCGTTTATGAATTTCGAACATTTTAGAACTAATGAGATATTTGATTGAAAATTGAGCTGCAATTATTTCCATTCCAGCAAATTAAGGTCGAATTATCGATTCGTAGTTTCTGCTTCACTTTCTTTTCTTTCTACTAATGCAATCTTGTTATCTTCAAGACTTATTCGCGGTGAGATCTGCGAGCAGTATTTTTAACTTCTGTTCCAAGAGAAACTAGTGAGTGCAATGACCGAAATATTTGATACTTGTAATATTTTTCTTTTCAGTTTTTAATTAAAAGCTGAAATTGAAGTGGAAAATTACGATCAACATGAATTGTAAAAGATGTTTATTTATATCTAAGGTGGAGAGTTATCTCAACCTCATTTTGCAATGATCGAACGCAATTTCATTTACTAATTAACCGAGTAAACGGAATGCAATTTTGCCGGAATCTACAATCACGGTAACAAATGCGTTTGTTCCGGAGAAATATCTCAATGTTTCCCAGTCACAAGTTTCCTGATTACGAACTTTCTGTTCAAATATTGAAGCGAGTATCTTCATGATGAGGAATGTTTGATGCAATTAATTTGATGCTTGGCATTTTCATACTCGACAAGACATCTTTTTATTTTAAATTCCATGTTTGTTAAAGATGAAATTCATTTTTTTCTTCTTGTAGGGGAAACTTAGAAAATTTGATTAAGCGGGAGGTTTTTACCAAGAGTGAAATGTGATATTTCAATTAATTTAATAGTAAAGAGCACTGTAATCTAATTTTAGTGGAAAATTTAAATTTTTTATGTTTTTCAGGTGATTTCAATTGATTGTATTATACTTCCAATAAATATTAGTCAATGAATATAGTTTAGATTAAAATTTTTGTATTCAAAGGAATGAAAATTACCTTTAAATTCTGGACCTTATACTTTAATGCTGAGCAATTTTTTATTTGCTTGATTTATGCATTCATCATAAATTTTTTAAATGTTACGAACAGAGTGCTTTTATTAATAAAAGAGCTCAGTCATTCGGAATTGACGGCGAAGCATAAGCATAATATTTTAATGAAATGAAAAAAAAATGAAGGAATAAAAGAAACAAGCCAACAAGAAACTCCCAAAAGAATTCAACCTCCACCAAAAAAAATAGCGAGAAAAGCACCAGACTCAGAAAAAACATCGTCAGCAGAATTTGAACAGATGATTCTTTCATGGCACAGGTATAACTGAAGAAATGTAGCTTGAAAGCAAGAATCATGATCAAAAAAGAGGCCAATGTTCTGATGGATATTTTTCACGGAATAAAAAATAATGTCGAGTTTTAGTTATTTATTTATTATTTTTCTTGCTGTAATAATTTATTCAATTTTCAGATTCGGAAATTGTTTCATTTATTTCCGTCTCTATTTTCAATCTCGTTCTGCAGTTTATCAAACAAATAAAATGAAACCGCAGAAAATATTATCCAACTTCAAATTCAATTTTAAAATTTCCTAAACTCATCAGAACTCGATCCTTCGCCGTCGTAAAAATGGGAAGTTGATTAAAAATTTTTTGTAAATAATTCCTCTAACAGAGACCAGTCAAACGTTTACAAGACGAAAACACTGACAATTTCATTGAAATGGATTATTTCTTCTTTTAGCAACGTCCGAATTCAATTCCCGCGTTCGAAAAAGTGTTGAAGGGTATTAAACCTCTAATACTTCGATACTTTACCACCAATTCATCGATTAATGTTGACATGCACAAAATGTGAAGCGGCACTACCGAAAATAAAAACTTTACGAAGTTGTTGCCAACATTTTTCGCTGTTTTATGAATTTGAAAAAATATATTCTATTTAAATGAAAATTAATTTCAAAGTTGCTATGTTCAACGTGAAAAAAGACAAAATAGACACAAAAAAGTAGCGTTTTGTTTTTAAATATGCAATTAAGGTGGATCGATACTTTAATGCAAGGGCGAATTGGAAAAATATTTATAATGCAACATAATTAATTACATTAAATATGTGAGTATAATTTATTCAACAATATCTTCTTCTTCGTGAAAAAAAATACGCGAGTGAAAAAATTGTACAAAAATGCTCGTGACGAACAATTGAAAATTTTAACAGTTTTTTAAAAGAAAAATGTTTATTTCTTAGTTAATTTGCATGTTCGGTTATTTATATT
>JABFQM010000112.1:0-53555 GCA_022816865.1 Zelostemma sp. ZL-2020 | reverse complement strand
GTGTTCAAGAAGAAGAAAGAAGGAGAGAGAGGGGTGGGCAGGAAGTTCAAGAGGGGGAGATGAAGGGAGGAGGTTATGAAGTGATATGTAGGGGGTGGGAAGAGGGGGGGAGGGAGGGGGGGGGGAAAGGTAAAAGTGGGGGGGGTGAGGGGGGGGGGGGGGGGGTATTTTGGCGAGCCTTTTGAATTCGTGGGCGAGGCTGGAAATATTGTATCGTATAAGGGAGCTGATTCGAAATCGTCGGGCGAGGCCGACGATTCGGAGGGCTCGCAATTTGCGGACACATTTGTATTTTTAGTATTTGATTACATGATATAAATAGGAGTGAGATAAATGATTGATAATAATCCACGTGGAGTATGTAAAACAGAAGTAAAGAATATTAGATATCATATTATATTTGTAGAAATGAAATCGAGCACGTGAGAAAGAAATTGCGCTATTATAACGAAGAAATATTACGATTATATTATCTATTATTACACAAAGTGAATACACGACATAGTAATTTGCTAATTGTACCTTTTAATAATTACTGTAGACACATTGATGAAGAAGGTTTTTTTTCTTGTTATTAATTATTAATTATCATAGACTAACAGAAAATGAAAAAAGTGTTATAAAAAATTGCTGTATTGTTTGTGTCTCGTGTTTACCCTCCTTTTGTACATCCCCGTTTTTTGTTGTTTTTTTTCGTGCATTTTGCGCCGTCGAGTTTCTCGATTCGGGGTTTTGGAATGCAATTTTGGATGTAAAATTTACAATCTGTTGATACGATGTTGTAGATACTTTTTGACTTCGAGGTGTGGAAATGTGTACGGCGAATTTCGAGATTATATTTTTAATTGTAAATTGACGACTTTGGAAATAAAATTTGATAATTAAAAATTATGATCTCGGATTCTGCTTTTCCAGTTTTTTTTTCGTTTTCTTTTCTTTTTTGCTAATTGCCTGAAATCCTATCAAATTTTTGGATTACTTTCGGGAGTTTTGCGTATTTTTTTTTAGTTACGTAAGACTTGTTATATTTTTTTGTCTTATTTTATATAAAAATTGCGGAAATGTTTGATTGGATGTTGAGTATTTGCCTTTATGTATATCGCTGCAGCCAATCAACGAACGCGTCAGATTTCCGTTGGAAACTCGCATTCAGTATTTATAATAGATACACGTGCATTTTTGGGTTATGTCTACCGCTCGCAAAAGCGAAATAAATTGCTTCGAAACGAAAATATGGACGGAAAAAGAAAGCACGCGAGTTCTTCGCGAATGGAGGTAAGATTAAGTTATGTTCCGAGCGAAACCTGGTACTTTATTTACTAGTTACTAACACGATAAAAACAAAATGAACAGTCATTCATAACAATTATTTTCTCCGTGTTTCTATTTACAAAAGCATTTTTTGATTAGCAGTAATTTGTTTTATTCTCGTGTCATTTTTGACGTGAAACTTAGATTTTCTAATATTTCAGGTCGACACAGTTAACGGAATAGAAGGAACCGTGAAACCAAAAACTGCGAAACGCGCAAAAACTGTGGCAGGCGATGAGTTCCGAAAAGTGAGTTCTCCACAAAAAATTTCCTTTTTCCGTTCAAAATGTATTCTAAAATTGCATCATTTTTTGCATTCAGATCCCAGTGCCATCTCACAGGTACACTCCCCTGAAAGAAAACTGGCTGAAAATCTTCACTCCAGTGGTCGAGCACCTGCAGCTCCAAATCCGCTTCAACCTGAAAACGCGCAACGTGGAAATTCGCACGGCACCGGAAACGCCGAACATTTCGAGTCTCCAAAAAGCCGCAGACTTCATAAAAGCTTTCATTTGCGGTTTCGACGTCGAGGATGCTCTGGCGTTGCTTCGTCTCGACGACCTCTTCGTCGAGAGTTTCGAACTCCAGGACGTGAAACCGCTGAAAGGCGATCATTTGTCTCGCGCGATTGGCCGACTCGCCGGAAAAGGCGGCCGCACCAGATTCACCATCGAGAACGTGACCAAGACCAGGATCGTCCTTGCCGACAGCAAAGTTCACATCCTCGGCTCGTACCAGAACATACAGCTCGCCAGGCGTGCGATTTGTAACCTCATTTTGGGAAGTCAGCCTTCGAAGGTCTACGGCCAGTTGAGAAACATCGCCAGTCGAGTCTCCGACAGACTTTGAAAACTCTCATTTGTGTTGTTTTAGGTTTACATAGATGTACATAGTTTTAAGATCATCGCAGAATAAAAACTAATTTTGTCTTGTACATTAGAAGTTTATAACAGTATTTGATATTTGTACTTTCGCGGCACTTTATTTAAGACTAATCGACCGTCGTAACTTAAGGAGGCGAATGTCCAGGGATCTGCCGAGGACCACTCGACCGCGTACACGCTGTCTTCGTGCTCTTCGTATTTTCCCACGACTCCGTCCTCCAATCTACAATTCATCAAAAACATTCAACTTGTTACAAACTCCGATTTTCTGTTAATTACTTTTCTTTTTTGGGAGAATCTTCCGGCTGCGTGGATTCGTCATCGGGGGATACCATGTGGCCGTAAGGCTCGGAGGAAATCGAGGCGATGCTGCAAAGAATGACCCTGGAGTCGCTGCTCGACGTCAGCACCAGCTGATCGTGAAACCGGTTGATCCTTATGCTCCAAATCCAGTGTGAATGTTCGCTCCGCGACAGCACTGGCTCCGTCGTCATTCGAATGTCCCACAATTTCATAAAACCGTCGTCGCCGCACGTCGATAAAAAGTACTGTCTGTTCGCGTTAAAATCCAAGTCTCTGAAATCGGTTGAATTGTTATTCCTTTTCTTATTTGTATCAAAAGAGATTGTTACCGTATTATTTGGGAATGCGCCGAAGGAATGTTCCACGCGGGTTCCGTTAGACTCCGGAAATCCCAACCACGAACGTTATTATCATTCAACGTAACAAACTGGTTACATCCGTTGTGCGGGTTCCACTTGCCATTCGTGAATCTCGGCTGACCTTTCCCTGATAAAGTTCCCACCGCCGCGACCTTTGAACACATTTTTACCTCGTGAGAGTTAATTGACATTTGCAACTTTTAATTGCATTAATTATGCGGCCTGTAACTTCGAAATTGAAATTACGACGATTCCATTTCTTCACCTTGGGTTCGTTAACGTTCAAGTCCCAAAGTACGAAATTGTTGTCCACTACGGAAACGGCTTTTGTCCCGTCTGTTGGGTGATAAGCAGTGGTTTTCAGGTCATTGCCGTACGGAGTAGTATCGATGTCGGCCAATTTTTCCAGAGGTATTATTTCGTTGGTAAATTCTCCTAATTTCGGCAGCATCCACAACGCGCCTTTCATCCGGCACATTCCTTCGTCTGTTTACAATTAATTTCGATGAATACATGAATAATTTGCTATTCAGAAATTCGAAGTTTCAAGAAAACAACCATTTAAAGTATTGTAACATGAGATGAATTTCTCCGGGTCCGTCGGGGATGCTTGCAAGCACCAAATTTCCCCGAGGGAATGCTGGTACACTTGCGTGTTCAAGGTCCCGGTTTCTTCGTTCAACTCAACCAGGTGAACCTGGTTATTGGTGAATTTGACGGATTGGGTTCCGACCAGAAATCGCACCGCGTCCGTTTCCGCTATTTGCGCCGACAAAGCACGAGCCTAACAAAACGAGGTTTTTAAAAAATGTATTCATTTCAATATTAACGAAAGATTTTTCTCACCTGAAATTCAAGGCCGTAAATAACCGGAGTGTTGTCATCCATTCTCGGTAACAGTCAACATGAAGGTTGACAGCGAACGTTCTAGTTGATTTCGACAGCTGTCACAACAATGAACATAACCTAAAAACGCGATCTATTTAAAATTCGTTCAAGAGTGAAAATACGAATAATTTATAAACTTTCTGAAGTAATAACGTTGAATTGATCGACCATCGAATTAGAGATTCGTTATTTAACAAACTTTGTTGAAAAAAGAAGAAAATTTAAACTTTCCCGGGCTCGTTTGCGGCGCATGCGCGCAACTTTTCTAGAACTGCCCCCACCACTGGACATCGTGCCAAGGGCTCCGTGCGCCGTGAACAGTCGTGTTGGGGTCGCCGAATAAATTATGTCAAACAGACTGTGTCAGCCCTCGGCAGGTCTGAACTCGAGCAGCTGAGGTTCGTTGTCAAGTCAAACGCGCGTATTAAACGCGCCGGTGTCCGCGTCCCTTATTTCGCGAATTCCCTCGTCCCGACCGGTCGCGACTCGCTGGGGCCTCGTTTTGTTTATTTCTTTTTTCCTCACCTTTTTCCAAGGGAAACGAAACGGGCTCTCCTCGCCTTCGCAAAAAGTGGTGCGCGCTGCGTTTTGTTTTTGTTGCTCCTTTTGTCGTCAAATGCCCCCCGCACCTGTGCCTCTCTCTTCCTCGGAGTAATGCTCACGCTTCAGCATCAATTGTAAGTTTATCCATCCACCATTTACCGACTTAATGTACCGTTCGAGTGAATTAGTCCGTACATTCATATGCATGTACTCGCGGATCGTTTTTTCATAGGGGAAAATATTATGCGCGAAAAAATTTCGGAACGAATTGGAAACGGTTTTCAAATCCGCCGTGAGAAATGATGTTGCGGGAATGACGGGCAATTATTTACGATGTAATTCCGAGTGTTTACGCTCCTCGGGAGAGAATTGTAAATTTAACAAATCGCATTGTCCCATCGGCTTAGAATGTCCTTTCACCGTAGTCGTTCAAAGCCCTTTTGAGGATCCTTGCCCTACCCTGGGATTAACGCCCATTTCCCTGGCAATTGTAGTCCCCGACGTAAAGTCAACATCGGATTTTAGAGTCTTATAAATTACCTTGAAAGCTTTATTTGTTTCGCTTTCGAAGTAGAATGAATTCCGCGAAAAAGGTAACGAGTTTCGATGTTTATCGCGTATTACTTCATCTGGTTTTCGAGATACCATCGGCCACTTTCACATTTGAATAGCTAATGAGTGTTTAATATGCCTGTCAATGCACTTTCTTTGTCATCCGCATGAATACGAGATGTTACGTTTTCTCACGCTGTCGTCGCTGAAATAAGCATGTGTACATACGCGTAATGTTCGAGGCATTGGATGAGGCCAAGATCGACATGCGAGATATTCGAGTCACGTGTTTGTTATTGCATATCGCGTTTAACGTGGTAACACTGTTTTTATTGTCTTTTTATCACGTTGTCAACGATCAACTTGCGAATTTTTAAGTTTTCACGATGTTTCCGGAAAAACTACTTCTGCGATTTGGGGAAAATATTTATTGTGTTATTTAATTAATTTTATTTTATATGCTGGTTTAATTTATTGAACATCTTTTTTTTTTACGAAAAAAAATACGCGAAGAATTGAACATTTTTATAGTTTTTATCAGTAACAATTTTTGTTTGCAGAAAAGATATATGCATTTGTTTAAAGAATTTTGAACCGACTTACTGAACAAATGCATGCATCTTTTTTGGAAATGAATGTTTTTTTGAATCGCCGCCGCAAAGTTGTTGCGAATTGTCTGGGGAACTTTAAAAATGGCCGAACATGCAAATTAGTTGAGGAATAAAAATTGTTCAGTGGAAAAAACTAGAAATTTTCAATTTTTTACCGGCATTTTTGTATTATTTTTTGTAAAGAAGAAGATATTTTTACTGCTTTTTGCGTGGAATTGTTTGATCGATTTGATGAATAAATTTCAATTTTAATTCTGTGTGAGGAAAAACTTTTCATCATCGATAAAAATTAAATTTCATAGGGAAATAACGATTTTTATAGCCGTAATTAAACTTTTTTAATAGTTTTGAAATTACTTCAAACTTTTTCCGATTCAAACTTTAATTTCAACTTGGAACTTTTTTTTAGAACAAAAGTTTTTTATACTTAAAAAATTTAACCAATTGCTTTTTCAGAAAAGTTTGCTTTGGATTAAAAAAAATTTGTTAGATGCTTTATATTATGAATTAATTATTCATTTTTAATTGTTTCTTGTGGCAAACACATTTTGTTTGCTACAAATACAATAAAATTGGGAAAATTCTTTTCTCTATAAAAAAACGGGTAATTTATTAATCTTCAAACAATTTAACCACGAACAATTATTCACAGTAATAATTAATTTGTTCACTAACTTACTTTAATGAACAAACAAATGCAAACTAATTTTCAATTTTCATTAAAAAATGTGTTTAAATAAATTATTCATTTTTTAATTGTTTCTTGTGGCAAACACGCTTTTATTTTGTTTGCTTAAAAAACAATAAAATGGGGAAAATTCTTTTCTCCATAAAAAACGAGTAATTTATTAATCTTCAAACAATTTAACCACGAAAAATTATTCACAGTAATAAAATCTCTGTGTTTATCTCGAAAATGCGATTAATTTGTTCACTAACTAATTTTAATGAACAAACAAACGCGAAATGTAATTTTCAATTTTCATTAAAAAATTTGTAAACTTTCTCGGCTCTTTTTGGAATTAATATTTCATGATTTAACTACACAATTTTCCCGTAATCTCGGGTACATGAATCCGCAGATAAGAAACGGCACTTTTATTTGAATTTAATTATCAGCGATTTTTTAACCGTAGCCTGATTATTACAAAGCTTGTATTCATGTTTATGCCTTAGCTACGGTAACTTAGACGAGTTAACCACGCGATACGTTGGACATTGCATGCATTAAAAAATTGCATTGCCTTTGCGCAGGTGGTCCATATTTCCTGTGTCCATTATTACCACACGGATAGTCTCGAATTATGTACAACGCAGTTTGTATCGTTTGTTGTTCAGGGCTTTAATTAATTACAATTTTAGCAGCACAAATTACGAAATCACGTAAAAACCTGCAATTAAAAATTGGAATTACATTTTGGAAAATCATAAAAATCACAGCAGTTTGCAGTAAATTATAAAGTCGCAGGAAGCTGTGAAAAATTACGGTAAATTTATTGGAGTATTTTGTTGGTTTTCGAATTTTTAAAATTCGTTTCGTCTTGAATGTGAAAAATCACGACGAAAATACAAAAAATTTTAATCTTATTTTGTAATCTTAGCTCGTATCGTAAACTATAAATGGATGTAATTAATCATAATTTTAGATAGCAAAATTAATGAGGTTTTAAACCTCGGGCGGCGTGGAAATGAAAGTCAATTCGGTTAATTGAACCGAAAATTTTTTGCGCCGCCGCGGTGAAACGTAATTTATACGAGTTGCATCCACGGCGTTTTCCTTACTGGTTTTTCCGCCTCGCCTTCGTGAAACTGGTTTAGGCGAGTTTCGAAGACGTGAAACGTCCTCTAACCGTGAAACTATCCGTGATCCGGATGATGGAATCGAGCCGTGTACTGAAAAAAGCGTTCTCCAAAATGTCCTTTCCTTAAAAGGCGCTTTCTCTCGATTTTGTTTTACCTATAAAAACGTGGGACGCTTCGCGCGCTTGTCGAATTCATTCGCTTCTCTTACGAACAAAAATGCCGCTTGAATATTTTCTTTCTCGAGTAATCACGGCGAGAAGACGTGGCTCGTGTTACGAGGCGTCATCCCGGCAACGACGATGCCATAAAATTGAAGGACGTCCGAGCAATTGAAGTCTGCAAAATGGAAAATATCACGGGAAGTCTATTTGTGGAGCTTGCAAAAAATATTGTTAATAGTTTTAGTTTTTGTCGTCCAAGTGACGTCGGGAAGAGGTTTTCGCTCAATATCTCAGTTCCGGTGACCCCTGCGATCAAATCGCCATTATCAATATTTCAGAGGGGGTAATTCTCTGCAACTTTGGTTTGAACCTTTTTTTCATCGGGTACGTAGTTTTTGAAATTCAGCGGCGTAAAGTGCAGAAGGAGAGGAAAATTTTTTTTTTGTATTCGTACTGAAAAAATGTTTTATTGACTGGACTAGAAAGGCCGGAATGAAAGTGTTTGGAGTCGCGAAGTTTTCTTTCGAATCCTCGGCGCCGAGAAACGAGCGACTTCATTTCAATAAATTTTAATTGTGCAAATGGAGGAGTGATTGATTACCCGTCGTTCAGGGTTCGATGCAAACAAAAATTAACAAGCTGGAATTGCCGAGTTCACGACCTTGGTCACGGTCGAACTTCTCTAATTAATAACTGGTAACAAGAGTTTTACGATTAATCGATTAATGGCTCGTGTTGATTAACTCGCAATCGATTGATTGGTACTTTTGAATTAATTAAAGAGGTAATTATTTGAAACGAGTTTGAGACATTCGAAGAGCCACAAATCACGAACGATCATATTTTCGTAATTGTCGTTTCTTCTGCTAACTTTTTTTGTTGTTGTTTGGCAAGTTTTCGAAGCTTTTTGTTGATTATTGACGATTGGACTGAGAAATTAAAGAACAAAACATTTCTAGAAACAACAGAACTAGTAACAAACAATAATCGTTTTTTTGTTCGTTATCAGGGTTGAAAAAGAGCGTGCAGATAAAAGTGTTTTCTCTTTTGTTCGCAAAAGTCAAGACCTTTTTAAAAAATAGCGTTGATCTTGAAACGCTATTTCTGCATCGTCCATTCATGACCTTATAATCACACGTGCGGGAAACGGTTCACGTATCGGGAAATTCTGCGTACATGCGGTGATGCAACGATAATTAATAATAGAACCTCAAAGATTCATTTCCGGAAAGTCGCGCTGGCATTTTAAGCGCGCTCGGCGATCGCTTTTACGGTATGTGGCAACTTGTTCAAGCCTCACCTGCAATCGCTGCACGCTTGCCCACGTTTACGGCCGTACCGTTCCCTTTACGTTTTATGAATTATATGGCGAATGGGGTTGACGCATGAAACGTATAATCGATCGCTCTTAATGTCAACTCGACTCGACCGCACTTCTTTCGTGCCCATAAAAAGTTTCTCGCGTCAACTTCGTCGCGCTTTAATGATTTGTTTGACCCTTTTTTTGCCATCGCGAAATTAACTCTGGAAGCGCGGAATTTTTTTGCGGAATGCGCGTAATCACTTTTCATTTGAGGTATCTTGTTATTTGTCGCGTTGTGATTTGTAGCCTCGCTTATCAAGCGTTTTATTTCTATACGCGCGCGCTGCACCGACCGCACGTTTCCCTTTCAATTCTTCGCTTGCGAGTCGCTGAATAACATGTGCACGCGAATATTTCTGTGGCCAGCTGTGGCTCTGAAAATCTACGGTATACGTGTTTTTGTTGCATTTCTTTTCGAGCGCGGATCCCATGGCGAGATTTCCGTCGAAAAGAAGGATGGAAGTAGAGATGAAATGACGGTGTTACAAAGGGACTAAAGGAGAAAAAGCCGAGCTGACATCGATCGTTGGGCTTAGTATAACCTACTTCGGCTAAACAAGAAAAGTAGCGCGTTAACTCCGCGGTTGAATTTTTCTATCAATCTCCCTGCCAAATGGCGCGAGAGAGTTTCGTAAGCGAGCCGGGTATTGATGAAAATTCGATACGATGTAAATTGATACACTCGGAGAAAAAG
This sequence comes from Zelostemma sp. ZL-2020, assembly GCA_022816865.1. Classification (NCBI taxonomy): domain Eukaryota; kingdom Metazoa; phylum Arthropoda; class Insecta; order Hymenoptera; family Platygastridae; genus Zelostemma; species Zelostemma sp. ZL-2020. The sequence continues at coordinate 44,083 of JABFQM010000112.1, read as the reverse complement.
ATTTTTGTTGAATCAACACAATTGGAGAGTTATTAGAGGAGTTGTAAAATTGAGACTCGGAATTCAACAATAATGATTGATTCAGCGGTTTTTATTCGTTCGAAAAGTTATTCATGTTCTCTATTTTTTAGTGTTTAGGATTCGAATGAAATGATCTGTAATGAAGTGTGTACATTGGATTTTATTTAAAAAATATCAACAGTTTTGCGCAGAAAGGAAAAAGGAACTTTGAGAGACCGTAAATCGATAAAAAACGTGTTTGTAGGGTTACGTAATCGGCTGTAGTTTATCACGATATTCAATTGCAAATTTTAATATTTCAAGTAATTTACAACATTTTTTCTCGTCAGAATATTCGTTTTTGAACCAATTTTTCGTAAGGTTTTCTGGCGCGGACGAATATTTATATTTTATCGGCAAGTAGAGCCGGGAGGATATAAAGTTAGATTCTCGATTGCACGGTCGATTATTAGACCAGAACGTCATTTGTGTAAAGACAATGAACCTTTGTGGTAGATGCGTGAAAGTGGCCGGATAAAAAGGAAATGTTGGACGCTCGATTTTGTGTATAGTTACAGCAGGCCGAAGAAGGGAAATATTTGAAAATAGATTATCGGTTTTACATTGATTGAAGGCGATTATGAATGACAGGAAAATGAAAAAAGTGCTTCGAATGAATCATGAGATCTAAAATCACAACTTTCACTTTTATCTGGAAAATAATGGACGCGGTTTTCAAGATCGCATTAAAATTTTAAGTCTTTCGTTGAACGTCGAAATTTCCTTTCAAGAAACAATGTAAAACGCGTTTTACGGATGGCTGAACAACTTTGAAAGATATTTTCTTCGCGTGACCTACGCGTTTTCATAGATAAAGTCTATCAACTATCGCGAAAAGGCAGGAAATTGTGACAGTAAGTCGATATTTTAGATTCAGGGAAAGTCCTTTGTTAACTTTTGCCTCAAGGTTACGATGAAATCGTTTGGAAAAGTTATTTCTAGTTCTTGGCTAACTCAGGAAACGAAAAATCGTAGTTTTTTTCACGCTACGTATTAAAGTTGAAGGCGAATCGAACTTTTTGTTGCTAGGAAATTTATCGATTTTGCGACTCGTATTAAATGTTAAAGATTGTTCATTCCAGATAAGAGAAAAAGTTGTAAAGTTTGCGACGTCGCGTCGGACGGTAAAGATGCAAATTTAATCGGCAAAAATTGTGGCGTGGCCCTAAAAGGGTTCATTACGCACAATGTTAACGTTGGAGTCACTTGATTGCCACGATGAAGCTACGACGTTTATCGCAATTGTAATAATAACGGCATCCTTGCTTCCTCTTTAATCCGGTCCGCGCGCTCGTAACGTGCATTTTTCGTTAATGTCTGCTTCCCAGCGATACCCGGCCTCGTAATATTTCTCATTTTTTCACGCCTAGATAAGAGCGCATTAGATATGCGTACTCGAAGCTGTGGATTCACCAAACGCATTTTCTCGCGCTTAGAATATCGAGCAAACGAATTTTTAGGCAGCGCATTCCTCTCGAATGCCGAACCTTGAAAATCGACTATTCTATCCTGAAAAATAAATGGAGACTCGAGTGCACGAGCGTATCTCAGGCTTATCAAAAATGTATCTACCGAGAATAAATGATCCGTATCTTCGATTATGAAGCGCTGTAAATTACTTTACAAACACTGAAACCGTAATAAGCCGCGATAAGGCTACCGTACGAACATGGAGAATCTGTTCTTTATCTCGAATCCCGGTGCTTTTCAAATTGACTTTGTAGCGAGATAAAATGTAGCAAGACTCGTCACGTGGTAGCGGAGAGAAAACAGTTACACCTGCGCGTTTATCCTTGCCTTAATCGCGGAAAAAGTTGCTTGGAAATCCGGAATTTTGAGAGAAGTTGGGGGCCGATTGATGGATGCTTAAACGAACTGTCGGGCAAATTAGGGGTGTCGAGCAAATCGTCGCCGTCACAGCTGCCAGTTCGACTCGAGCAACTGGAGCCCGGCGAGGGTAATCTTCAGCGGTCCTGAAAATGAATCGCACTTTCCTGGCGCTCGCGATAATTGGCTCGTCTAGTGCGGCCTGACAATTGGAAACGAGGAGCCAGGCGACATTTGGGTCAATTGTCGAGCGACGCTTCGGTTAACTCGCACCTTCGCACGCTCAAAATTGTTTCAAAGGCCTGCTTCTGGAATTTAGGAAGAGCAATCTTCTCGTAAGAACAACTCGCCGGTTTTTGAACCAGTTTTTAACTGAAATGAATTATTTCTGTGTTTTTAACTGTCTTGAAAATGTCTCTTATTTATCCTGAACAAATTACCGAGCTAAAATTATTAATGAAAGACATTGGGGCAGTGCAATAAAATTTCCTTCAGTTCTCTTCCTTGGAATTTTGTCCTTAGATGCAATTTGTTTATCAAAATACCGGTTTTTGAAGAAGAATGGGATCTTTCGATCCGAAATGTGTGTTGAGATCGCGCGTGTTGTAAATAATTAACACTTTGCGTTGCCACTTGACTTCTTTTTTACATTTTGTCTTTGAATAACTACTTGTCTTCAATGTTATACGTTTTTGACCGGAATAGCCAATTTAGGCCTTTTTTATTGTATTTTCAGCAAATTGTATGAATAATTAATTCAGTTGAATATTTTATTTTATATCCAGGTTTTGTAACAATAATATTGTGATTGCTAATCGAGCAGCGGCGATGCTTTATAAATTTATTACGTGACTTTAAAAGGGGTTAAATTAAGCTACAATATCATTTTTTTGAGATGACATTTTTATCTATATGAATTAAACTACAAATTTAATGTGAGTATTAAATAAAGATATTTATTTCCGACTTTATTGTCTTATTTTTGAATAAATTTGTATTCTGCTGGTAAATAAACATCGAATTTTTCAAGTTAATTTACTTTAAACTTCAATTTTTGAATGTAAAATCATATTGTACAAAGATTTCTTCTGATACTGTGATTGTATTCAAAAAATTTGAGGGAAACATCCAATTAAATTATTATCTTTTAAAGATAACAGAATTCGCACTCGACTACACATTTACTGGAAGAACCAATTAACTTCAACATTATTTCTATGCGATCTCGATTGTTGAAGAATTTCTTGGAAAGTAATATTCTTCAATTTATCAATGACATCCCTGATCGTAAAAAACCATTCGCACATAAAAATCGCAATAACTCGAAATCCACAATTATGTATCTTAATTGTTTTTCCGGAAAGCCACAAACTTAAATGCACTTGCTCAATTTTATTGCCATAGAAAGTTATGCATTCACGTCTACAAATTTCCCTACCAATTACTTATACATAACACATTTTTTCGAATATAAAATTACAATTCACCGAAAGAACCAATGTTTTCGGTAAAAGAATCCCCAGGAGCGTTAGAATTGTCGAAAAAATGTTTAAAATGAAATCATTCTCTTGGGAATCCGCGGAATTTTACCCCCCAAATGATTGCGAACAAGTACCGAATTCCCAGAGACGCTGAAATCTGGATCGCGCGAATCGAGATCGAGGCTATCGAATGAATATTCTTTTATTCGAGCCGGGAGATAGCAGATAACGCAGCTATCGTCGCCGGAGGGTCTGGGCATTGAAGGAATGCGCGCGTATATCACGCACAGTCAACACGCGTGTAATGTATGCGTAGTCCGGTGGACTATCAGACCAAGTGACGATGCCGGGATGGACTTTTTTGTCGAGAGCCAGTACGAGGAACTCGTAACTTTTTTTCACGCCGACGATTTTTCAATTGCGCGATACATTCATAACTCACGGTCGCGTCGCGCCTGGCAACGACACACTTTAAGCCCCATCGAGAAATACATTTCATCATTGCGCCGGATTCATAAAGTTTCGACCGGGGAGACTTGCGTTTTACTTTGGGGGACACGGAATTGTTTGCCGTCCTATTTTTAACGTTCCTTTGGTACCGCGGAAAAAGGACACGTTTTTAAGTGCTCGATTCTCGTTACCAGGCGTTGCATCATCCGTAATTTCCAAAAGCAGACGTCGCTCCGTATAAAATTGGGTTACGCGCGTCCATGTGTACGAGTTATTTACGTATGTACTTTGGGATCCCGTTTATCGAGCTCTGCCGGCACTTGATGTAATCTCGCGAAGAGCGCGTGTGCGTGCGCGTCTTGCGCCTCGGAGAGGACTCGCCACTTTTTTTTGTCCGAGTGAACGGCTTCGCTCTTTTAACGGAGAAAATACCGCTGCGACGCCACGTCAGGTGCGTCCGCGTTCGTCATTCGCTTTTCGATTAGAGTATCGCTTATTTATGATTTTCACTTGGGAAAAGCGTGCGATGCGCGAGGCTGCGAGGAGAAACAGACAATTATGGTAATAATAGCCAGTCGAGGACATCCTTGACGGGAAAAGTCATTCTTTGAAAAATCTTAGAGGATATCCAGACCTTTTTTCAGGGGGTCGTTATTTTTTTTTCGTAGAAACTTGAGGAGAATGTGCTCTAGTTGAGAGAGCTATTAATTTCTAGTTATGTTGTCTTATTTTAATTGATGTTTGTTGTTTCGAAATCGGTACCAGTTCTTAGCACATTTCATACGGTTGAATCATCGCCGTTTTCTCGACTAACATGAATGCTACTTCTCGTCTCAAAAACTGTAAAAATAGTTGTCGAAAAAAACCTTCGTGAGCGTTTTTTTTTAGCTATTTTACCGAAGGTTCCTCTTGAAAAAAACTCGACACCCTTTTATATTTATCGTTAAATGCGTCACGTTTTCTTCTTTGTTTCCGTAAATTTACAGTCCCATCCATTGTTTTCCAGGGAGCAGACAATAGCGCGGGAATGGGGTTGAGACGGCGACGAAACAAATTAAGGGTACGCTCGACAAAGTAATTGCTCGACGCAGCCCTTACCGAATGATCGAGAAAATGATGACTGCTATGTCCAGGCTGCCTTGCAAGCAAACCTCGCCCTCGCAGCAATCAAGGCTCAACAATTTCGGCAACGGTCGAGTCTACTGGGAAATGCAGGACCGACAACCCGTCGCACCTTACGTTTCCAGTCACCGTCATCACAGCGATTACAGCGGTAAAAAAGCATGCCAAAATCCGTCCTTTTTTTTCTACTCGCGTGTTATTCCAAGCGAAAGAAAGGAGCGAAAAAATTATGCAGAACAGCTGCCACTGCCGGAGTTAACGTCACAGTTGGTTAACTCGGATTCTCCAAGATTCCTTTGAACTTTAATGACTCGTGAACCGTCAGTTATTAACGAATTGTTAACACATGTTGTGCGTACGCGCAAGCGCGAAAGAGGTTTTCTGGCGAAGAAGACGGTGTTAATGACAGTCGACATCTGCGAGACCAACCCTCTCTTTGCTTTTCGCTGTAAAAGCAGAAGCCGTTCCGGGCTCGCGGTTGATTGATGGCCGCACTCCGGCAGGCGTTAAAAAAACACTCGTTATAATGACGACACTTTTCGTATCCGATTCAAAAGAATAACATATTCTTTTTATAACCGGCCGAAAGTTCGGCTTATCGGGAAGTTCTTTCCCAAGCGGAAGCGTCGGGGGTAAAAATAACGCTCGCGTTGTTTAACAGATTAATCGGGCGTCATTTTTATGGGGTCAGGTCTTATCAAACGGATTCTTGGTATATGATTATTTTTATTTATTTTATCAAGGAAGATTTATTGCGCGCTCTTAAAAAATGGACCGAGTAGATACCGTTGCCTCCTTTTTTTTACTGGGAGATTAAAAATACTATCGCGAGGCCTCGCGTGTGGTGACCCGTGCAAACATCTGTTCGTTACACCAGACGCCTTCGTCGATTCGACGGAACAGCTGTCACTTGAGGATAATTAGTTCCATTGAATCGTTACTTATCAGAATGCGAAGACAACATATTTATCGATCCAAAGTAATGGGGGGAATTGCGTTTTGGTAACACGGTTCGTCGCACATTCTGGAAAATCGGGGGAAAGTCAGTACAATTGGGGAAAAAAAATATGGTTTAAATAAATTACGGAGTACAAACAATTCGAAGAATTTATCGCTGGAAAACGCCTATAGAAATGCAAGTGATAATGCTGGTGCAATTTAATGTTGCCGCGGTAGCATAACTCCGAAACGCGAATTCTGTGCGATAAGTTGAGAGCGCTGAAAGGTAGGGTCGTTGCTCTCGAGCATTGACGTATCAGTTTACAGGAAGCGCACTCTTAAATGTCAGCAATAGCGTGTTGCACCGGTAGCACTTGACAAAGATCTGATAGCCCGCACGTGACACGCAGGTAAGAGGAAGAGCGCCGTGGAACTGCTCCAAGAGTCGAAGGCATTTTACGTGAAAAGCGAGACGGTGCTGGACCGGAAACAAGAGCTGAAGAACAGTGGGCATCTTCAAGTGTCGCAGGTGACGGCTCCGAGCGCACCGCCCCGGCTATTCAGGAAATGCGGAAACAACGGCTCCTGTTTAGCGCAACAAAACTCCCCCCAACTGCCATTGCCATCGCCCTGTTGTTGGGCCACGTGCCATGAGCAAGACAGAAGTACGTGCAAATCATTTAGTCATTGTTTGTTTTTCTATTCTCTTTGGTATGTTCATAATGTTTTTCACAGAGCATTGAATTGCGTTGCAAAACATGGAATGAAACATGAAATGTGCCTCGTTTTACGGTATGAAAAAATGTGGAAATGTATTTCAGCGGATGGAATTTCGAGTCCTCAACGAACACTGCCACCAGCGCTGCCTCCGAAGAGCCCTCGGCTCGTGCCGATCCCCCAGCGAAGGGCTATTTCCGGCCCGTCGAGCGGCACTGGCGGCGACCAGCTGCAAACGAAGCTGAGGCGGCTGCTAAACACCGACAGCAAGGAGAACGTGTTTTTCTCTGATACCGATTATCAGTCCGTGCAGGCGAACGGCGCTGGGAGAGATAACAAATTTCGTTACTCGCCCGAGAGGTTATCTCCTGGGTACAGGGACGAGGTAATTGTAGGAGTTGAAACAGAATTTTTTTGAAGCAGTTTATTGTATTGAATTCAATTTTTAATTGTTTGTACTTTGAATCTTTCGCAATGTATTAATAAAAACATGTTAAAGTTTGGCAGAAGCAAGTTGCATTTGCACACGGGGAGAACGGTGAGGAGATCGTCGAATCCAGTGTGCACAGAGAGCACCGTGTGCCACAAATCGCTACCGGATCTGCACACGAGCACGCGCAGAAGGTCCTCGTTGTCGCCGAGAGCTTCCACAAAATCGTCTTCGAGGATTTCTACCCACCATCATCCCCCTGGCGCCTGCCCGGACTGCGAAACCAGCTCCTGCTCCGAGCACAGTTTTAAACGCGACATCTGTTATCGCAGGTATTTTTTTCCTCCCCGTGGAAAAAATTGAATGGAAAATATAGCGCTTGGTTTTTTTGTTTGCAGTTCGAGGAGCATTAGAAGATCTTTTGGTTCCGGTGGAGGCGACGCCAGCAGCGTTTTATCCTCCGGCGGCAGGACGCAAAAATCTTCAGGGTCGAGCAAGCTCAGCCACGGCGCTACCGCTAGAGATTCCGGTGGCTCTTCCGGGCATTGCACGCATCGCAGCGAACCGCAGCCGAGGATACAAGTAATCTTGGATTTCTTCGCGTTTCAAGAATGTTGAATTGAAAATTATAATTGATTTCCAGGATTGCTGGAGCCACGCGCGTAGAGACAGCGGAGCTTCTACGCAACATTCCACCGATAGGGACAGATCGAGAAAGGGCAGCAGTTATAACAGCGGGACGCCGCCGTCGATCGTCAGGCAATACAACCCGGATACCGAAAGTAGCAACAGCGACGCCGAGTGCAGTCCTACGTGCAATTCTAGGTTACTTTCTTTGAGCGCCGAATTCTGGGATTTAACAAGTCGAATGCAGTGTAATGAAAATGAAAATTGCAGGTTTTCGGATGGCTGGAAGGAGGGACGAGGTCGGCCGATTTTACGTTCAAAGTCGGACATCAGCGATCGTTACTGGAGGCTCGAATCTTCGCGCTTGGGCAAGATCCCGAGTCGACCGCCGCGTTCCGTGAGCCAGCTGGAGTCGTTTTTTGATCATCTGGGTCTTCAGTCGGAGGATTATCAGCGCATCACCGAGCCTGATTCAAAATCCTCGTCGCCTGTTTTTTTCGATAGCGTTAGCTCGGTCGATTCTGCCCTCGGGCTTTATGCTTACGTCGGGAATCAAGCGAATCAGAGCGGTCAATGGCAAAATAATTGCAGTGTCGGCGTGGCCAATGAAGATTGTAACCAGAGGATCAGCGATCCGCCGAGCATCGTCGAGAGAAACGCGAGGATCATCAAGTGGCTCTGCCAGTGCCGCAAAGTGCAATTCGGATACAGTTAAAGGGATTCGCGAAGATTCTTGTACCAAGTTTTTGGAGGGACAATGTTTTCGTTTGGATAGTGCAAGGGTCTTTCGGGATACTCTCAAGTTCCGTGCGATTTTCGGATCGATGTATCGCGAACAGTTTTTTGCATTTTATGAATCGTTGTTGAAGTTTATTCTGCGTTGTGATTTTTTAAAACTGATCCAATGGGCATGTTGTATGATGTATTTTGAGTGTTTTTAGAGAGTTTTTGTTGAGTGTCGGAGGGATTTTATGTTGTAATCTATCTGCGAAATTTGGAGAGCGAGCTGTGATTTGTTTCCTTGTTAGTTGATGTTTGCGAGTATACGTTTCCACGTTATTTCGTCTGCGTTTTTCTTTTTAATGGGCAATACAAGTAATCTCCGTGTTGCGAAATTTGTAAGCGCGGAAAATGTTTGTTTTGGACCATTGCATTTTTACGGTTCGGATTTGTGAATTAAATTTTCCAAGACGAAGAAAATGCGAATTTTGGAAGAGGAATGATTCGATCTAAACAGTGAGATAAAATGTGAAATTCGACGATGCCTTCGATTGCTGGTTTTCGGAGAAGCCGCAACTGCTAAACGAAATAATCAAACGATGTGCGAGACATCGCGAAAGACTTGAAAACTTCGACGGTAGTTAAAAAGCGGACGGCGATTGCAGGCTTGAAAAGTCGAGGAATTGACATGTCGGAACCTGGATATTTTTCTAAAATCGTCAAATATTTAGGGCTGTAGATAGTTGTAAATTTATAAATATTTTCTTATCGTAAACTATTTTTGGTCCAAGTCCAAAAAGCTGCAAATTTAGAGCGGCGCGAGTCTTCAATCGCCGTGCGTATTTTCCTGTATTGTACTTATTAGTTCCACTTTATCTTGCCGAGTCAATGCGCGATGAATTCTCAATTCGGTCGGCATTATTCGACGCATTACATGTACAGATTTCCCATAGACGCTCAAAATCGAAATCGAAGCTTTGTTAATGAGAGGCGTTTTGCTAGAGCTTTTAAAAACCATTTTTTCGACATGTTCTTTAAACTTCAAATGTATTGCTTCACAATCTAATAGAATCTTCGATTACATTCTGTTTTTTAATCTGTTTTTGTTTGTGTTTCAATGATAATTGAATTTTGAAAACCCCAAGTACACTAAAAATCGTTGCAATGCTCTTATTTCGATGAAATAATCTTGACCTAGATGCACAATTAGCAATTTTACATATTTAATCAATAAGCAATGAGAAACTTTGCCCGTAACGAACATTTGAAATGTTTCACATGGAAATGTAATTTCGAAAAATGATGCACAAATTAAGAGTCACGAGAACTCGTTTTGTCATTTCTGCTAGACTTCGTGCATTATTTCAAGTTTCGCAAAATGTCATAATTCTACGACGATAATTGTCACTTGGGCTGTTGCTGATTACGCTCGTTTTTTCTTCGAAACATTGATTTTCAGTACAAAAACGATCACCGTCCTGCTCTTTTCATGCAAACATCACGGGCATGAAAAATTATTTTTGTATCGAGAAACCGAGCCTTGATTTTTCAACTCGAATGCAGTATTTATAGCCAGCGAGCAACCCGAGTGACTAAGCATTTATTACGTTTTACAAGTAAAGAAACATGCAGATTGTTTGCAAAGCAACATCGCACAAACAGTAGTTTTTGAAACATTGAACGAAGCAAGGATTTTCACTATCGATGCAATGAGCAGCCACTGCTTTTATAAATGTATTCGTCGGACTTAGTTTGCATGCGATGCGAGTGAAAATTTGTTCAAAACTGAATTTAGCATGTTGACCAAGTGATGCACTTTAAACGTTACAAAAAAAATCTGGGTTCCGGGTAGAACCGCTCGAGTTCATTTTGACGTAAGGTTTATTTTCGCCTGAAAACTTTATGGAATTTGGACCTTACGGCAAACTGGACTTGAGTAATTTTGCCGGGAACTCACGAAATAATCGTCACTTTCTAAAATAACGAAGCAGTCGTTTGTAAATACTTGTTATAATCTCTCGAATCATCTTTGGATCCTGATTTTTAATATTTGCGCCGTGCTCTCATTGTACAATAGTTGAATAATTAAAACGTTTTTTTAAAAAGAACGATATAATTTTAAGTACTGCGAAAAATTCTTTTAGATTTGCATCAACATTGTACAATGAGTGCAGGGAATTATCGGAGATGTTTTTTCAAACTTTATTATCTGTACACCAATTGTGATGCATAATATTTACAAATGTTAATAAATCGTGGAATTTGCTTTTTTTATAATCTAGTCATGTAGGAGGAAAATATGTACAACTTTCAAACATTTTAATTAAATATATTCCTTATATGATTACTCTTTTATTATATTTTTTATTCTCGATCCGTTGTTTTTCAGTTTGTCATTTATTATTCAATTATCATCTAACAAACGGTAAACAGCGACCAACAATTACTAACGAACGATTGCAAGAGTAGAATTATAAAAATAGAGGGGGTTAATTTGGTTTTTTCAAAATTGTTTCTGTTTTACAGACTGTCGGTTAGAAAAGAGAGGAGTTCCCTCTGTAGGACGTCGAACGAACTAAAATTGCATTTCGTTTCACGGCTGTTTCGTTCTCTGTCTCCTCTGTCTCTTCTCGATAGTAATGTGGGTGATGTGGAACTTCGCAACAGCCAAAATATGACGGGAATAAAAATATTTCAGCGACTAGCTGCTGTGTTTTTAGTCATTTTAACATGTCCATTATTCATTACATCGACGACCATTTCAAATAAAAGACTGTGTTTCGATCCCGAGTGCTCTGGTACGTAAATGAAGCCATACTTTAACCCTGTTCATTTGCCGATTGACATTCTAAAACTCGCGATTTGACGTTCTCCTTTGCGCAAATTTTCCGATATATTTCCCGGAAAAGATTGGAAAAAATTCGTACATTTTGTTGCTTTCGTTTTTGAAAAATTCACTTTTCGTCCATGAAAATGGGACTTGGAAATGTCTAATTTTTTATTTCGTCGCAGAGCCAATATCGAAAGCCAAGACGTTGATGAAATATCAGCCCAATGTTTCTGGAATTTTGGGATTTAACGCCAACGTCGATGTGACAGTTTTCAGCAAATCTGCTGGAAACAGAACAGATTTGTGGGGAGTCGAGGTGAGAATTACATTTTTCGATTGATTCCAACTCCGTTAACGAATTGACCAATTTTGCAGATAAACGGCGAACGTGGTTACATTCCCCATAAAATGATAAGGGAGTACAAGGTCCTCAAAAAAAATCCCACGTACGAAGTATCAACAGAGATTCCGCAACAAAAGACCAGTCCCGAATCCGATGCTTCCAAGCCGAGTCCGATTTCTGAAACGATCCCAGAGAATGTTACGGTCGATACAGAAAACTCCGTGCCTGATCCGGAGCAAATATCGCCGTCGTACGAGGTCATCGATGGTACCACGATTCCTTCGAATCTCAATGAAGACACGCCAGAGTCTTCGAGTTATTCCACTCAGGTCCATAGTACTCCGGAACCCGAGGAGCAACCGATTCTCAGCATTCACCCCAATATTGTGGCTTCCACTTTGTCCTTTGTTTCACACATGTTTGAAAGTGCCACAGAATCCACGGAAACTTTGGGTACCGTGAATCAAAAGGAAGAAGAAAAAGCGGAGGATAAAGAAGACAAAGATGATTTGGAAAAAGAAGAAGGAGAAGAAGATGTCGAGTCTGAACAAGACAATGAAGTAGTGGATTCTTTCCCAAAAGTCGAGCCTGAGCTTTCTACGAGTAAACCACAAATTGGAGACTATGTCTCGACTGAGACTCCAGTTACGGAAGCACTGCCTGAAAATGTCGATGCAAAATTGACTGAAGAGACTCCAAAGCCCGTTGTCAAAGTTGAAGATGTTCCACAGGAAGAAAATGTAGAAACAAATGAAGATTTGGAGTCTGAAAAGACTGAAAAAGTAGTCGACGTTGTAGCGCCTGCAGAAGAGTCAGAGGAGCCGGCAAAAAGCGTTGAGGGTTTGGAAACTTTCAGCGACCAAATGCTGAATAAAACAGAACCGGAAGTAGAAACTCCTCCAGCTGAGGAAATCGAGGACAATAGTTCTAATGAATTAAATGTAGAAGCTGAAAAAGTGCCGGATGTTGAGGAGTTTGAAACAGATGCCAATAATACACAAGTTCCTGACAATGTTCCACAGAAAACTGGTAAATCAATCGATAAATTAATTACCTCGAGTAATTACATTTTCAATTTGGAATAATTTATTTTTTCTCGAATTTTTAGAAGAATCGAGCATGGAAGAATCTGCGGTTGCTCAAACTTCGATAAACAACACCGACAGTTTGCTACCGAAACCTGAAGATTCGGTTTCCATTGAACCTTTGGTTATGGAAGAACCAACCGTGGAAAAAGAAAAAGAAAATTCAATGTTGGGAACAGAAATGTTGACTGAAATTGCAAGCTCCGAAGAATCAGTTTTATCAAGTCAGGAAGAAAATTTGGTTCCGGTTGAGGAAACGAATGCCACTGAAACATCAGTTTCGATGAGCGAAGAAGAAAATTCGAATGTGAACTTGGAAGATTCAGTGCCAGTTGAAAATGTCATTGAAGAGTCCATTGAGACTCCTAAAATAGAAACTGAAGGTTTGATGATTCTCAATAAATTTGTATTAGACGATCGAGATTAGAAAATTCAATGTTTGATTGCACCTTTTCAGGTACGTCGAATGCTTATTGTGATGAAGACGATTCGTGTCCGGAAACGGAATCTCCAGCTTCCGTTCCCGTACTTCACGATGAAGAAATATATTCTGAAGAAGAAAATGATTTCACCAAAGATGATCCGACAAAGAATCCGCGCAACTTTTGGGAAGGCGTGATTTACGTTAGCATAACTGCATTTACCACGCTTCTCTTTTCGCTCGGGTATTATTACATCGAGGTAAAAAAAGTTCTACAAAATCAAACGGAAGAATGCAAAAAAATTGTATACAAATTTATTCATGCGACCTTTTTTCTAGAACGCGAGACGAGATGGTCGCCTTATTCGAAAAATTAACAAACTCGAGAAAGAACTCATGATTTCTACCAAAGAGTGCGTCATTTTAGACGACTGCTTGAAATCTACTTCGAAAATGGTAAAAAGATTAATTTCAAATTAGAGGAGAAGTTACGACTCTCAAAGACAAACATTTTAATGGAATAATTATTTCCAGTTGACTTCAATCGAGGACGAATCCTTTGGTTCCAACGAAATGGTTTCGTCGCTAAAATCGAATCTCGAAGCTTCGAAAGTACGTTTTTAAAAATTCAATCATAATTTGCGATTACTGATTGTTAACTTTTTCAGAAAATGAATGCAGATCTCGAAGACCAAATAGCGACTTTGGAAAAAGAGCTGGAAAGCGCAAGCGAAGCTGGACTTGAGCTAGAGCGAATGCTGCGTGAGGTTTTGTCAACTAACAACGAAGACAACCCACTCGCAAAATCTGTCGAGGATCTTCAAGAGCGACTGAATGCTCAACAAACAGCGAACGAGTCTGTGACTAGCGCACTGAATCTCAAAATTAAGGAGGTGATGCGTTGTACTTTTTTATCGATCTAATCACTCGTTTTGTACTCTTTTTTTTTGGGAATCGTTTACCGTTTCGAATGCATGTTTAATGTTTTTTTCGGTTCCATTTCCAACACAGCTTGAATTTGATAGACTCCAGGTTTGTAAAATGGTAGGATTTTTACGGCTCTTTTTTCTCAAGACCAAAACTTCAGAATTTCGAATCAGAAAACTTGCCTGAAATGTTTCTTTTCTTGATTTGCAGAACGATAAATTCTCGGCGAGTCTGAAAGAAATGACAAAGAAGCTGGAGCAGTCGCAAGTGCAAGTTTATCGGTTGTCGGAGGAGTTAAAATCGGAGAAAGGTGCGAAAGTTCATATGGAGCAGAACATGTCGGATCAATTGCAACGGCTGGAATTGAAGTTGAGAAATGTAGGTCGACGACTTATATCTTCGAATGCATCTTTTGTGCAAATAAACAATTTCTTGATTCCCAGGTGCTCGATGACAAATCTTTGCTGCGAAACCAGCTCAAGCAAAAGGAACAAGAAGTTAATGAACTTTCCCGAGTTGTTGAGCAGTTCCATGATAACAATTTGAATTTTGAGAAACTTTACGAAGTCGCTCACGTGAAAGCAGAATCCGCGCAATTGCTGGAAGAAAGGAATGAACTGAAAATGAAACTCAGCGAAGTCGAAGGCGCGCATCAGCTTCTGGAAGGTCAGAAATCGATAGTCTCCAAAATTCTTAATTTCCCAAGTATTCGAGCGTACAAATGGAATTTTTTTTTCACAGAGCACGTTAAAATCGTCGAGGAGCAAATAGCTATGTTCGGTGAACAGTGTAAACAAGCGGAAAAAGAGAAAAAGGACGCGGAAACGAGACTCGAGGTTTTGACGAATTTCTTCAAGGAAAAAGAAGCTCAGCGGCAAAAGCGAGTTTTTTTCGGGTTTTTCTTTTAACTTGTTGCCAAAATGTTGTAATTTATCATTTGATTTTTAGGGAGGAGGCAGTTTGGCTTGAAAAGCAAGGCGAAGTTTCGTCGACGGTGGAGAGACTGCAAATGCTGCAAAACGAAATACAAAATTACAAGTGAATATTAAAAAATAGTTTTGTAAACGTCAATTTTTTCGTTTCGAGTTGATTGTTCTGACAAAATATTTCTTCATTTCCAGACAACAAGTAGAAATGCTGAAACGGGAAATAATGGACCAGGAAAAAGAATACAAGAATCAAATAGTTTCCTTGGAAACCAAAGCGCATGAACATTGGGTGGGCAAAATTCGCGCTCTTACTCCCGAATATCTATTTTCGAAAACTTAATCCGCAGATATTAACGGCTATTTTTATCCCAGGTCATGGCTCGACAAACGGAGCGTAGATTAGAAGAATCCAAATCCGAGGCCAGCCAATTACGGAATCGCCTGACTCTAATGGAAAAGAACATGAACGACGGCGATTCAGATGCAAAATTGCACCGTAAGTATTTCCCACCACCCGAATCGTTCAATCCTAATGACTTAAATTAATTGAATTTCTTGAACATTTTAAATTCATTAACGAATTTTACATTTGTCACACCTGACATGAACAATTTTCAAATTGCACACGAAACAAACAGGCGCTGGTCTCTTTATTCCCGTGAGTTGATTCGGTATTTGTCCAGTAGCAAATAAAGAACAATGCGTATCGAAAAGTTTAATTTCGCCAGCCGACAAAAACAAGTAGTCGACCAACGGGAATAAAGTAGATTACGAAGAGTAATTCTGAAACAGGATTGGAAGCCAACGGAGAAACGAGCACGCCGCCATCTTTATTCCTTGGAGCCGAGTCGCCGAGTTCACCCGTGATGTTTGCGGGTGCTCCGGGGGTTCCACCCCCGCCCCCTTCGTACATGTACGGTCCGCCTTTCCCGCCTTTCCTGCCACCGCCGCCCCATGGGGGCCCAGGATTACCCCCGTTCGATGTCGGCCAGAGACCACCGCCTTTGGGGGGTCGATTGTCCTCGCCCCCTCCGATGCACCTGCAACCACCCAACAGGGGATCGCCGCCCCCGCCTTTACCTCACCCCTTTGATCGCCACAGATCGCCTCCTCCGCCGCCCCCGCATTTCCCGAATGACCATATACCTCCTCCACCCTCGTTAATTCCTATGCCCTTGGGATCGCATCCTTGGGGCGAAGAGTCACTACCACACATTCGCAACTCAGGTTTTACTTCGCAACATCAGCGAGAGCAACGAGCTCGCAACCACAAAGGTTTGTTGCTACTCTTACAACTCGCACGAGACAATCGGCGGCTTTTCCAATTTTTCCGATTTGCATTTGTAGCTTTTTTGGGAAATTGATGTGTAGCTTTGGATGGAAAAATTGAGCTTTGCGCGGCGGAGAGTTAACGGGGTTGCCACCTTTTTTTTCTATGCGAAATTGCATGACTTGCATGTATTCGAAATATTTGTAATTTGAGAAATTTGCGATACGAGTTGCTACAAAAAATTACCATTTTTCAGGGAAACAGTTACAAAAGTTACTAGGAAACATTCCGGAAATGAGGAAAAACTTGGAGAAAAATACGGAAACTGTAGATTTTCTTGAATAATGGTATTTGTTGTTGATCAGTTTATTCCATTGTTAACAAATCTCTAACTTGGGTGACAACTCCCGGACTTTTCCCTAACTTTTCCAGGTTTTCCAGGCTGTTTGGCAACCCTGGGCTTTAAAGAAATTTTGGAAACATTGACGAAGTTGCCGGGTTGTCGAAAACACGAAACTACACGACTTTACACGAGACATGATTTCTCGGTGCATGCTGCTTTTCTTTTCTTGGGGAAAAGATGTAAAATCTGTTTTCGTACGATTTTTTTTTTCGTACGAAGCATTTTCTTGTACGCTTTTCGTCTGATAACTGGTTTTGGTTTTTGTTGTTTTTTGAATTGCTTTGGCTGCATGTCAGGACGAAAACGCTTCTCTGTAGTGAGACAGTTTTGGAGCACCCTGGAGGGAAATCACCCCAAATAGAGGAAATGAACGAAGGAGGTTTCGTTTACCACGTTTTTCTGCTTTTCTTTCACTGCTTTTGTGCATTCGTTTTGCATGCAATTTTGAAAACAAATTTTCCGCTTTCCGCTGACTCGAGTCCACGTTTTCGTAGACTAAAATCATCGATATTTTTAGGTTCCTTGCAATCTTCGAGGGAGTCGCTGGAGAAATTGCATCATAGTGGAAAAGTGTAATTTTCATATTTCGCTTTAAGAATAGTACAATATAAAAAGAGTACGTAAAATGTGCTAAAAACAACGAGAATTTTGTATATAAACAAGTGAGATGGAACAAAATACGACGAAAAGATTGTTGCTCTGTAAAGTATGAATTTGATCGAAGAAAAAGTGCCACATTCTTTCATTGTTCGTTTCAACGGGTCAAAGTAAAAAGTACTTGCAGAGAAATTTGTTTTGTCACGACTGCATTTGTATATTATCGAACTCGTGAGGTATGTTTTGTCGTCGTTTTCTGTACATTGTAAAGCAGTCTGAAATCATTGTAAACATTTTGTTCATTGTTATCGGGTCATAAAGAAAGTCGCATAATAGAATGATTGTATATTGAAAACTTTTCGTCATAAACTCGGGAAAATATGATTGAAAAATGAGTTTTACACTTTGTAGATAATGTTTCTACGTACGTGTATAAAAAACGGAAAGTCAACTGTCATTAAAAGTGCAATTGTTGAACATTATTTTAAATAAAGACGTGATTTATTACAAACGAACCTTTCCCCGTGAACTCGTAAAAATTCAGAACCTTGTTAAAAACAACAAATTTATTTAGTAAAGATCGCAATATTACAAACACCTTAAAATGTTTCTGTAATATTACATGATATATTTATAAAATTACACCAAAACATTGTGAAAAATATATTACATTCAACTTCTCGGAGACTGTAAATTTACATTTATTATTACAACTTTTTAAAGAATATCATCTTTCTATACATGCCTCGTGTATACAATTTTTCTAACCGATGAATAATGCAACTGTACAGCGTGTATAAAACATGGGGGAATGCAATGCGCCCAAGCCCAGAAACCAGGCAGTTTCACGCTAGAAATACGACGAAAAATATAAAGAAAAATATCAGCACCGCGAAAATCTTAATCATTAACCATCGGTTATTCGTCACTGACTGGAAGTATTTCAGGATTTCCGCATGAGCCGCTTCAACGTTCAATTCCGTACTTTCGATATTGCTGTCTATCCTGGAATTTTCAAACACAAATATTGCAATCTTCGCGCTCTTCTACTCGTTACTTTGCTTTCTCCAAATTTACCTCTCAACCATTTCTTCTTGTTCCTGCACCATGTGCGCTAATTGCTGAAATATTCCTCCAAGCTCGACGATCGTTGATTCTATATTTTGCATCGTCTCTGCACGAGCTCTCACAAAAGAATCCTAAAAAAATGCCTGTCTCTTAACGAATCGTTCTATATGGAAATCAAGTTCAGAAATCACGATGGGCTTACAGTGTCGTCATAAATCCGGGCCTGCATTTGGCACATCGCAGGTTCCAGATCTATACTAACAGACGCGGAATCTTGCTCCTGTAACAACAAAGAACCTTGTCTCCCAGAAACCACGCTCGGTGGTAACATCGTCGACACGTGCCCTTGCGTAAACTGTTCCCTTCTGTTCTGCTCCTCTTTCATATTCTGCACAAAAAAAACAATTTCATAAAGCAAATTGCGACTAAAGAAGCTTGAAAATTCATCCCGTGCAATTCACCTCCGATCGAACTTCCAAAACACTCTTGAAATGATTAGACATGTTGGCGAGCTTGGACTGTAAGGCCACGACAACCGAGGACGAATGCGACGCCATATGATGCGCCTTGGACGAAACGGAACTTTCTCGCTGTTTCCTCCCCAGCTCCTGCAACTTCGCGATCTGCTGATTCAAGCTCCCCAGGTCCGTTTTTATGATTGTCGTGAGTTCCTCGATCTCCATTTGTCTGTCGTCGAAAATCGACTTTTTCTTTGCCACTAAAAAAACGCTTTCAATTAAAAAACCATAAACAATGCAAATCATCTTTCGAATATACAATTACGATCTTACGCAAAGCGAGTTTCTCCAACTTGGCGTAAGTGCTCGCGATGTTTTTGCCAATATTTTTCGCGAACATCATGAAGTTGGAGTAGCCTTGTATGGTCCGCGCTTGCCGAGGGTTTCGAAGTTGCGCGGCCCTGGCGACGGTACCGCTTTGCATGCTGCGTATCGCGTTGGCGAATTCATTGGTCCGGTCGCGGGCTGTCATCGTCGGAACAGCCGGAAGTGGCTCCAGGTACTTGTCGTCTACTTGCCCGTAACTCGGCTTGTCATTGTTGTAAGCAACCTGTCGCGAATCGCCTCCGTACAGAGACGTGTGTGAGGTTGTGATTAGTGACAATTGCTCGGATTCGGAAGCCCCACCATGTCTTCTGCGCGCGGGCATCACAATATCACATCGTCTTCTTAACGCTGTCAAACGCGACCGCGATGAATCTCTGGAGCGCGACACGTTTTCAATGACGTTTCGTGACATATGGGCGTTCGTCGCGCCAGTACTTTCGGGCACGTTTGCAACGGAGTTTTTTTGACGAGACGCGCGACGTTTCGTAAGCGGAGTTTACTAATTATTATACGGTAAGAACCGAATGGTACGTTCCGAAGTTTCCGAAGTTGCCACCAGATGGATTTTACCATGAAGCGAGACGCGAAAATGGCGGGAAAATTCGGTTGCGGTGGGTGGTAGTAGTATTTGTATCTTTTTCTACCAGGCGGGATTGGAGAGAGATGCGAATATACGCGAATTGAGAAAGAGCGGGAAACTTTGAATTTTACGAATGTTTCGAATTTTTGTTTTTTGTATATTCTTGTTTCTAATTATTGATTTTACTATTGGATATGAATTTAGAGTTTCTCGATTAAGTTTAATTGTTGTCAGTCAAGTTTCGAATGATTTGTGAATATTTGTTTCGATTACAGTTACTGATATCATCGTAATTAAATTATCGTAAATTCATCGATGTTAATGAATTTATAGGTATCGTTTTTCATATTTCGTTATTACAAAGACATCTTGCTTCACTTTAAATTAAATGTTTTGATAAACGGGTCAATATTTTTCGAATCTGAACTGAAACACGTACGACCTTTGAACTTTTTGTCAATTAATTTTGTTAGCTTAGGCAGTTGATTAATTACACTTGTGTTGTCGTGTATGCGTAATCTCAAGGTTTTTAATTTTTTGTTCTTTATTCGTTGCTCATATACGAAATGAAAAGAATCATGTACAACGAAAAAATGATACCATAAAATGCGAATCGTAGAAATGTAACATCGTAACTTTTACAACCTACATCGTCCCAGTCACGATTTCAAATGGCAATTGTACATTTTTACGATTTGAAATTGCAACTGGGACGATTTAATTCGTAAAAGTTACGATATTCCACGTTTACGATTTGAATTTTACGATATCGTTTTCTCAGTGTAGATAATTGATAACACAAATTTGCGATGGACAGTTTTTCGAAATTCCACGTTCATCCATATTTTATCTTCGTTTTCCTGAATTAAATCGATAACTGATAATTTCAGAAAATTTATTTCACGTCCATTGGAATGCGATTCTTTTTCTTTTTATCAAATTGACTCATAAATTAACAATAAATTACTGGGCACGTTTCTATTGTGAATAAAAAGAAAATAATTTTGCTTGAAGTCTTCATAAAAAAAATGCAATACAATCAGTTTACATTCGAATCTACTTTGTAAAGAGACAGAATACTCTAATATCGCTTAATTCTATATTTTAAGTAACTTTCTCATACAAACGTCACAGGTTTTGATGTTTTAATCCACAGTGTAATCCAATTTTTTGTACTAATTAGTTTCATACTAGATTGATTGCACAAGAGACGCATAATCAATACGAGATTGCTGAACTGAATGCATGCGCGAGAAAAACAGCGCGAGATACAAAATGATGCTTCCATATTTCTTCCGTATTAATTTTTCATTTGCGGCCTCGACAACTTCACTCGTACATCTATTTACCCTAAATAAAAAATCGTGTAAGCACCTCGGAAAAAATCCATCACGAATCGTGCGCTTACATATAAAATTGATGGTTTTCATTCCTCTTTTACAAACTGCATAAATTGTTTACGCTGCGATTAAAATCGCGACGCAACAGTTTGTCGAATCATTGAAATGACGCCACAGTTCCATACAACACACTGTAAATAAAAAAACACCGTAATGGGATATAGGAAAATTGAACTCTTTATTCAAAACCTCATTATCCGTTTCCAAACAACGTAACGCAACCTTACAATTGTACTTCTCACTAAAAACACATGTTCACATGTTCCAACGCATAGAAGTTTCTATGTTTCTGCGGACAGACATGTCGCAGAAATGTGCTAGAAAGCTTCAAGGAACCACAAAGAGCTCATCCGTTATTCTAACGCTGCAACGCAAAAGGACTAAAAATAAAATCGTCGCCTCGAACTCTTCGAGCTCTCTACCAACGTTCCCTGAACAAACACATTATGCATTGAAAACAAACAACAGAATCTAACGTAGAGTCATATTAGTTACAAAATTAGCCGTAAAGAAAACGTCGCTCAGATTCGACGCTTTGGATCGAAAGAGGAGCTTTTAACGTCGAGATATATTTCGCGAATTGCCTGTCATTTAGAGTTATTACGATTGATGCGATTCGTTTCTGGAGGAAGAGAATAGCTATTGGAATATCTAAGCATTCAAGGTATCGACTTGACTTTTTGGGATTTCGTTGTCGGATTCTTCGAGGGTCTCGACGCTGCGCGGCGGCGTGGTCGTTTCTTCTCTGGTGTCATCTGTGACAGATTCCGAATCGGGCTCGGTGCCACTCTCGCTCGGTGTTTCCGGCTTCACGTCGATTATACGCACTCTGTATACTGCTTGGCTGTTTTCATCGCCGTCCAAGTATGTGGTTTCATTCACGGTGACCAAATGTTTGTTTCCGTAACCGTCGTCGATGACCTGCAAGAATGTCAGATTTTATTCCAAGTATTATGAACGTTTGATGTAATGTCACGGTAATGCCGCAGTGTCAAACGTAACGAGACGTTTGACATTGCTTGCAAGTTCGCGACGTCGGGGTTACCAAGCAGTTTGAAGGATTTCACGTGAAATTGGAATGGATTTTGTATAATTTAAAGGAGTGCTCTTGAGACAGTCGCGATAAATTCGAATTAATATTTCGGAACGTTTTAAAGGGATGATTTTGGAAGAAATGGTATACTGAAAAACAGGTTGTGCCAGATCTTTGGTAATGCTGATTTATTTTCAACGTTTTTGAGGTAGAAAATCGTAAAATATTTTCAGATGGGTGAAGAATAAAATTTAAACAACCGGAGGAAAAACGATTGAAATAAAAAAAGATAGAAATAATAAAAAGTAAATAAGAAAGTAATAAAAAGGAAGGAGCTTTGTTCGCTAGATGAATCGAATCCTGGCGTAAATTGGAAGTTATGGGAAAAGTTAGAAAAAGCTGTAAAAAAAAGGATGATATAAAATGCCAGAAATAATAAAAATCAGGAAAAACATGCGGGTACGTTGTCCACGAAATAATTCCAATCACTACCAAAAGATTTTCAAACTTATTGCAAATTCCAGGAAAAAATTACTAATTAACAATAGTATAAAAATAAGAAAGAACATGAAGTAAATCCATTAAAAAATAAATGCGTTCACGCTTATCCAGCAATATTTATCTTTATCCCTTTCGAATTTCGGCCTCTCTCCATGCTCCGCATATTAATTAAATAGTCGACCGAATAAAACTGAGAAATGTTCAAATAATATTTCTCCATAAATTCTCTCCATTTAACAACTCGTTCCACCGAACCGTTTTCACGCCTTAAAAAATGAAAGGTGTCCCAACCCAATACACTCTCCCCTCTCTAATACACGACATACGATTACCATAAAAATGTGATCAATTTTTAACAAATGGTCAAATAAAACTCTACTGCCTCTAAAAGTTCCAATTACTAATTCATCGTCATAGTAATTACCAAGTATTTAGTACTCGAATTACTCAAAGTTGCAGGATTGTGATTCGAGTTAATTACGCAGTTGTCCTTTATCTGCAACGATAATAGGAAAGGACATTAAGGTCCGCACGCCTCGGCTAATACGATCCGAATTGTTGTCTATCAAGCAAGGAGAAAAGCCTTTGCCGAAATTCTCTCCTTAGCCTCCCTAAAGATAATATGTGTCGTGCTCAAAGTTGCTTCTGAAGCAAATTACCCCGGTCGTACAGTCACATACGCGCTTGCATGATAATCAAACCATTATTGGATTCCTGCTAATTCGTAAACTGCCTTTCGCTTATTACATTATTAAAGCGGTGGCATATCTTACCTTTGTCGTCGAGGTGGTGTTGCCTCCTTCGGGTAACTTTCCACCCCAGGGTGGCAGGAAACCGCCCTGGCCAATTCGGGTCGCCAGCGCCGTAGCCATTTGTTCTCGCAATCTGTTCATTACATCTGTGAGAAAAAGAATTTTCATAAATTACCGCAACTATCTCTTTTTCGTCGTCCGGGAAAAGCGCGAAATTAATAACAACGAAGAGGAGCGTAAATCGAGAGCCGGAAGTTCATCAATTAAAAACAAAAAACCGGCTTGAATAAAAGTCGTTTCGCGGGGGATGAAGCTTGTTTGCTTGGGGAAGAAAAAGATTGTCGAGTTTTTTATCACCACTCGCTTCAGACGAGCTTTAATTCGCTATGACGTTTTCTGAAAGAAAAAGGATTCGACATTGCGTTATGCTCGGATGGGTCGCAATTGCGCTTGTGACTTCGGAGGAACAATCCGATTGTTAAAGACGTATGGCTGATCGGTTTTCGAGTGTAATCGCTCGACATGAAGAGCGTCCCGAGTCGAGGGAAAAAATCACGCGAGCGAGTCTAGTCGAGGGAAATCGTTTGGAAATCCTGAGGTCTATCGAATCTTCGTCGCTTCGGCGGCGGTGGCGGTAGCGGCAGCAACCTTTCAAGCGTTCATTATTATGCAGGTTTTGTCCGCGTCTGAGGGCTGCGTCGATTAATGAGAAACAGAACTCGCTGTTCATGCAGGAATCGGCCGCGCATGCACGGCATGTTCAAATCGGATAAATGGACTCGATGCGCCGCAAAATAACATGTTTGTGCCATAACTTGGCGTTGCTCGTTCGATTTCTCGGGAGCTTCGTCAGAGGCGCTTTATTTCTCATCATCGCAACGATTTTTTAACGCGATAAAAATTGATGCCAAAGCCTGGAAGGGTTTGTTTGCGATTCAAAGAAGGAAAGTCTCGTTATTGGTTTTCAATTCGCTTTGGCGGCCGTTGTTTCCAGCTTTGTGCTACCGAGGAATCAAACGCAGAAGTCTCAATTTATTTATCATTCATTATTTTCTCTATTTCCCCGTTTGTTATTTACGCGCGCGCCGCCGCCTTGTCTTGTGCCAAAGGAAACGAATCCCCGTGGCAACTGTCGCCACAAAGGGATCATTATTCTTCGTGGAGACTCGAGCGTCTTCGTGACGATTGTTTAGCTTTAAACGAACGGGGAACCGGGCTAAATTTGATTAACATTTATATTGCAACTCTGTCTTGGAGCGCACTTGAAATGCATGCATATTGAAAAGACGAGTAAAAGGGAGCGTTATTACACCGACTACGTTCAGAAATTGCACAATTTTTTTCATGGCAAAATAGATTATTTCATTTCCAATCTTGTTGGACGAATCGTACGTCGCTACGATAAAATTACACTCGCGCGATATCAAAGTGAAACCGCAGACATCGATAATGCAAATTCCGCGTTGGCCCAGAAGGAGAAGTTTTGCTTAAACTCCAAGCGTCGTTTTGACGATTTTCCGCGTCTTTACGCGCGCGAGGCGAAAATTTTACGCGGGTATTAAAAGCGTGATACAATGAAAATTTTCGAGTGGAAGTGAAAAATGAAAAAGATGAATAAAACATAACAAATTCACGAAATATTGAATTTTTTATTTAATTAAAATGAAGTTATTCGTTGTAATCGTTTTTCCCTGGTACGAAAATTCGATCAATTTGATTTTTCATCTTCTCGACATCCAAAAAACTAAATTTACTCATTTATTTCGCGTAGGTGCTTGGAAAATCAATCATGTTTTTTATACAACTTGAAAAAAATTTCAATTTTCAATAACAAGCGTTTTCCCATCAAACTAATGCAAAATTGTCAACCATATCACGGCACGTTTTTCAGTTTAAGAGAAAACCGCGAGCTTTGCATAGAATTCTGAAACTCAATAATTATTGCACGGGAAAACGAAAACGGAGTAAGGTCGGTGGCACTCATGTCCTTTTAGACGCGCACGAATCGCGTATTTGACGACGTCGATAACGGCGGCGAAAGTATGACGATAATAATAATTTATGCCGCGCTCGCACGACATGCATAAATGGATACATGCGGAGGCCGATAAATTTCGCATATTTTATTGCGTCCTCCGTATATACGAAATAGTGGACCGCGATTATTGGCTGCGTGGAATCTCAACGAGAACCATTATTCACTAGCCTCGTTTGCATCGAAGCAAAAGCTCTGTCCGTGCTCGTGCTCTACGCATGGTTTACTAGGCACACAACACACGATTTTCCAGTTTCGCATCTCGAGGCTTTCAGCATTCAACATTGTCAACAAACGAGGATTTTACGTGCGCTTGATTCTTGAAAACTCCTCCGAAAATGCACGGTCAAGACCGAGGGCACGAGCGACTTATTTCGTTATGCTTCACGAACCGTTTGTTTCGCGAGTCTCGGCGATCTTCCTTTTTCCTACGCTTCTTTCAGAGCTCGCCGAGATTTCTGCGAAGGAAAAGCTTGAACATCGCATGAAAAACGGAGATAAATCTCGCCTACAACGTCCGAAATAACTCGACTCGATGCTACAACTCGCGCTCCATTTGAGTCTATCAGAAATAAAGAGATTATCGCGGCAAATGAACTGCCCGCTGCACTCGCTGGCAAACGTTCGAACGAAAAAGGGGGAAGGGGAAAGGGGGTGGAATTAGCGCAGAGTCGCATTGTTCCCGAAATGAGGCGCGTTTGATATCATTTCAATTCCACCGTGCAAAAAGCACTGTTTGATTGCTGACCTAAAATAACTCGGCGCAATAAAATGTATCGATCAGCTGAAACGTGACGGAATTAATGGGAAAAAATTGCGAATGACACCGGTGTTTGTTTTTTTTTTTTTTTCTTTTTAAGGAAGAATTTATCTTTTCGTAATCGCAGCTGAATCGGAGCGGTGAAATAAAAATAAAAACGAGGACGAGGAAAACCGAGAGAAATGCGCGCCGCGTTGCTTTTATTTAAAACAAATGTCACGCTGTTCCAACATCTGTTCCGAACGAATCTTTCGAGCGTCAATCTATAAGGGCTACGTACTAAGGCAGCGATAGCGCACGCTCTAAATCCTCTTTATGACTATTCCGATATTCCGATATTTTACGGAAACGCTCAATGGCAAGGAAATAATGCAATGAAGTTGAACGAGGGAACGAGGAGGAAGCAGGTTTTCGTACCCTCGGCACTTTTAATGTTCATCCATCGTTGGGGAAAAAAAAACAGTAAATACGCGCATAAAAATGATAAAAATATCCCTGATAGCGACCGACTGTCCCTGGTATCAACGGCGGTGCACAAAGGTCGACTTATGCGGGTCAGCGCCAAGGCCTCGCGCGCGCAACTTTCACAGCCGAAAGATTCTCGCGTGACCGTTTCAGTTTCGAGAGCGAAAAAATGGCGATTTATTTTCTCGTATCATTTTGATCGACGTTACCTGCGCTTGAATTGTGAAATCTTGAAGAAATAAAGGCATCCGAGGTCGTTTAAAGGCCGCAAACACACGAAGATTGTGCGAAACTTATCGCGTAAAAAAATGAATTAACTTTCAGTTTTTACCTTTTTTTTAGGAATGTAAATGAGAAATCTTGCGAGAAAAAGTTTCTTGAGTTTGCTGAGAAGAATAAAAAACCAGTAAGATTTATCGTGATTTGTCAAGTTTCTCGATATTAACAAAATTTTACTTTTATGGAAGAAAATTGATTTTCTCTCTTTTTTCAACTTTTTTACTTTCATAATTTACCGTTACTTTTTTACATCTCTAAGTATTTATGTCATTTTTATAATTTTTATTTATATCATTTTTTGGGCTGTAAATAATTATACAGAAAAATCTAGTCAGGGTTTGTACAAATTAGTAAATAAAATTTAATTGGAACGAAAAATTGAATGATGATGAATGAAACTTATTGGAAAGAAACCGAAGCTCATTTTCCTTGATTAAAAAATGTTGTATTGACCTTATCAAAAGGTTTTTTCAATCCAAACCCGATAAGAGAAATTTCATTAATTCAACAAAATTGTACTTCAAATTTCTTAATTTAGAAGTACAAAAATTAAAATTCACAAGACGTAAAAAATAAATAAGAAACTGCAGCACTCGACATGATTCGACAAAAGTTACAACATTCAAATTTCATTATTTATTAGTCAAACTATTCTCATAACTCAAAATTTTATTATAATAACGAAAGTTTGAATGACTTTCTTGACTAGCAATTGCAATTTCTGTAACTGCGACTGAATTTCCCCGGAAATGCTACCGCATAAATGATTTACCTCGTGAAATGAGTAAAAAGGATTACAAAATAATGAAAAATGAAGGTCTCTAAATTAATAAACCCATCCATTAATCAACGTTTGCGAGCAAAAATGCACAAAAAATATTACACACATTACACTAATTACAATTTGGATTCGACCCAGTACAAACTTTTCCAAAAAGCCTCGTTTGCTCTCTCTCGATCGAAGCGACCAGTCCATTTAAAAGTTCCAACTCGGACATTTATCGCCTTTTCATTACATCGCGTAATTCCAATTTTATTCGCATGTCGTCGAGCTTATGAGATCTCTAGAGAAACCTGTCAAGTGTCAAATTAAAGTTATCGATTCGGAAAGAGTATTAGTTTTCGGGAATCGTGATTCCTTCTCGATCCAAGAGAGAGCCATGATAGGGCACCTGTTACCGTCGTGTCCTACCAGAACCATTTTCACTCGCCGCTGGATTCGCCTAAATTACATCGACTTTGAAAGTCCAAACCGACTGTTTGCTCGAAAAACAGGGAAAAACAAAAACCCGAGCGGTATTGAGTTTTCCGCTCTCTTGGGCTCCATCAGAAGTACTTTTTCGCGATAAATAAAGCGGCACGCCTTTCGAAACTCTCGCCCATTTATTTTCTATTATATTCTTCGACTCGGTTATTCGGGGCACGTTTTGCGCCGTAACAAATCAGTTGGAGGGTTAAACGAACAAGTCTACGACTTTGCATTGTGATTCTCAGGCTGCTCGCATGATTATTAATCCTACGGTTTTGGCCTCGCGTATATACGCCAGCGCAAGCCCATGTGTTGAATTATATTACATGCAACTTGGTATACGATGTCTCCCTGCGTACAACACTATTATACGAGC
This sequence comes from Zelostemma sp. ZL-2020, assembly GCA_022816865.1. Lineage (NCBI taxonomy): Eukaryota > Metazoa > Arthropoda > Insecta > Hymenoptera > Platygastridae > Zelostemma > Zelostemma sp. ZL-2020. The sequence goes on along the minus strand of JABFQM010000112.1, from coordinate 15,562 downwards.
CAAGGACTTACCCATACGATTGGTTACGTGAGGATTGCGGAAATAACTTCCGGTCGTCTCGAGAACAGCGGTTTGTCGATAACTGTTTCCAGAATCGTACCCCAGAATCATCTAGGATTATACCTCGAAACTCAGTTCCGATCAGAGTACGAATATAATCATCGGAATCGCTAATGAGCTTGTTATAGACAACTTGATCTTCTTCGACAAGCGGCAAATACCGATTCAATTATCACGGCAAAAACATCGAAAAGTTCAAGTTTTAATTGGAACCGAGTCGTTTGTTTGGCCCATCTTTATAGATATTCGACGAAAGGAGACATTTTCCACGTTTCGAAACTTTTGCGAGCGAAACGAAAAGATCATAATTGGGTTAATGGCACCGGGCTTTTACGGGTAAACTTTTTTTCTGGGATAGAACTCTTTACGACACGAATCATCCGTGATGCAATAAACACATGGGTACGCTGACGGGGCACGAAATCTTGCATGCGGTCGTGAAAGAAACGTCTTCATTTGAATATCGCAAATAGAAAATAAATCTTCCCTTCGGAATTGAAAGACATTGGAAATGCACGAAGGGCGCGTAAATATTAATCCCGTTTAATTAAAAAAGCGCAAACTGCAGGCAAAGTAATTTAAGAATTCATCCCGTCGCGGAGAATGAAGCAAGTGCTACAATATGATACGAATTCGCTTAGACGAGTTTGGAAATTGTTCAATTGCCTTTTAATCCGGTTTCCTAACAGCCCCTTAATCCCGTTGGAAGACAATCCGGATTCGCTATTGGAAAACCGTGACCCGTTTTTTCAGTCAGCGATTTTTTCCCAGAGTTAAAATATCATTCTTGACAAGTCGCTCTAGCACAATTCGAGGGGGATGGAGAAAGCCGAGGATTTCGTATTGATTAAAATACCGGCTTTCTTCGCCCGGGCAAAGGAATTTTGAACTTGACGAACGAAAACCATGTCAAAGCGTCCTTGCTTTTACGCGGAGAGCAAGTTTTGTCCTTTCTTCCTTCGACCGGCATTTCGGAGGTAAGGAAATCCAAGCAAAGGAGTTTATATCCGTCTCTCGACTTTTCCCGAGTATCATTTTCGCCCCTTTTCACCCCGCAACTCGCCGTTTCCCGTTTTATTCCACATTGTTTGTACTTACTTTGCATGCTAGTGAGGAAGCTATCAAAAGGATTCGTCCTGAAGGGATTGACTTCCTCGTCTTCCAAACCGAAGATGGGCTGGATCGGAAGGATGGGTTTGGCAAATGGATTGCCGCCCGGCAAAACAAGCACCGTGTCGACGTCTTTCTTGTCAGAGTTCTCGATCAATTCCGTTGACTCTCGAGATGCGCCTGCAATTAAAAAGTACCGAGTCACTCTCGCGAACGAATGAAAATTCAACACCTGAAACATCAGCTGGAGCGTGCATTCGGTTCGTAATTAGATTCAAGAAGAACAGAACATTTATTAATACGTCCTAGTTTCCGATACTCGTTCGTCCCGTTTCGTTCGCCGTGAATTAATTATGCATCGAAAATATGACGAGCAGCTGCAAGGGCGAGAAAGAACAGCTCTTGAATTCTTCGCAACTTTATTCATTCGAGAGCCCCCGAGTCGGAAAACAAAATCTAATGGAATTAAATTCTCTCGAGTTTCCCTGCAACCTTTCATTATCCGCCTTTAATCTCCGTGCGAAATTAGCATCTTTAATAACAAAAAGAAAGAAAATTAAGTATCGTGTTTCGGCGTCGAAGTGGCGACGGTTCTTCTGTTCGCGCGAGAAAATTTTTCAATTCCTGGCTGAATAATCAGCGGTCATTCAAAGCCTCGAGAACAATGTACTCCTGTTTTCCGCGCGGAGCATTTACGCAGAAATGCCGCCGTTAGATGAATGCGCTTATCCCGCTCTGCGGTCAACGACACTTTCCGCGCTTGCAATAAACCGTGTCTTTTTCTCGGAGAACGTAACAGCCGTTTCTCAAGGAATTGCGTTTCTTCCTCTTCGTCTTCGCGTTATTTACGCGAAAAAATAATGAAAGGATCAAAAATTGTAACGAGATATTTCAAATGGAATAATTAATTTAAATGCATTCGCGATATTCGAGACGCGAGACTAGGATCGATATAGTTGTCAGATTATTTTAAACTGGTCTCTTTTTATGTTTGCTTTAGATGTAGGTGTCACATGTGTTTCGTTTGGGCTCATGAATATTTAAATCCGCGCCTTGAAAATGCATCAGGGCGCGGCTAATTGAAATTTCCGCGGTTCCCATCGATTAAATTATTATTGTTTTATAAATTTGAGCCGTATACTCCGTGCGCGATGATTATTTCGAGCTTCTGTTCCGCTTTTATTCCATTTCTTTCATAAAAATTCAAGCCTCTCTGTCGCTTTTTTTTATTTCGTTCTGGGACGGCATGAATTATAAAATTCAATCCAGGTGACATTCACGCGGCCACGTATATTTGAATATGTATACGCGCGTAATCACGGAAATACATTTTTTTCCATCTGGCAATTTTAATGACGAGCGCGAGGTATTTTGAAATGACAAGGGGGTGGTGGGGCGTTATTGATCGCGAAACATTTATAATGAATAAAGTTGCAAAGCACATAAACAAGACGAAACGTGGGTCATAGAAGAAGACTTTGGTGAATTTATTATTCGTGACGCGAGGATCGAAATTAGAAACGTTCGGAAGCAGTGAAAGAAAAGAAGAATGTATAGATATTTTTAATTGCAAAGGCCAACGTAATTCCGGGATAAAAATATCCAATCTTTTCCAGCAAAAAGCGGATTTTTAAAAGATGGAAATGTTGAATTATTCAAGTTTGTTTATTCGTTCAAAATTGAAACTCCGATACGGAATCGGGGCAATATATTTTTATTTCCCGCTTCGCGCCGCGATATTAGACACAAGCGAATCAAATTTATACGAAACTTTGCACATAAAATGTGCTCTCGTGCGGGATAAAATTTTTTTTCCGCTAAAGCCCTCTTGACGTTCGGCCAAGTTCTGTTGTCGTTTTCACGCCACGCTCTTTGGCATCTATATATATTTAAGCGTAATTTCACTGCTGCAGAGGAGGATCTTTTTTAGTGAGTACTTTTTTCCCCGAGATTTTTCTACCGGAAAATCATTCGTGAAAACAAGATTATACAGCGCCCGGCGAGAGAGGCAAAATAAAAATGAAAATATCGATCCGAGCGACGCGTGAAATTGTATCGCATCTTTCAGTCTTGGCCGTTGCAACTTCATTATCATATGTCTCCAAACATTTTCAACTCGCGGTCAATTTCAAATGCAATTTTTGTATAAACAGCTCTACGAGATTTATCGGAAATTTGGAAAACTGTAACTCGGTGAAAATTGATTCATCGGCGTAAAAACGAACTTTTCGTTTTGTTTGAAGTCCGGCCAAATCGGATCATTCCACTTTTACGGGTTTTTGGGGCGATCCGTGTCACAAATTTCACATAGATACGTGATATTGATTGAAAGAAGCAAGTACGAGTTTAATAATGCGCGGTATTGTCGGGTATGTGGATAGAGGATGTACGAGTTGAGTAAGCAATTTATTAATTTAAAATCCAGGAGCCACAATGAGGACGATGATAACTATTGCTAAACGCGAAGCGTACGTGCGTCATTATTTTCAATCGCGAGTTGAGAAAGCAAAGCTCCGACGACGGGACGAAAGTTGAAACTGAAGTTTAATTAAGTTTGCTTTTATATCACGACAAGATAACGTTCTGTTGAATTCATAAATGAATTGTACTGCGGAGCTTCCATGTACGTCAGATTTCATAAATGTAATGAGTTTTGCACCGTCCTTTTTTTTTTATTCGAGATGATAAAATTCTTTTGCATATAATATCCACTGCATTTTTATCCGTTCTTTGATCATTCGAATTTATCGTTTTCAATCAACGTTTTCCGAAGAACGAGATTCATTACTGTTTCCATGCTCGTAGAAAATTTCCTTTTCCAAATTCAATTTACAAAAGTTATAAGAATGAAAAAATTTTTCTCGTCTTCCGACATGTGTTGCAACGTTGTATACGAAGTGCACATAAAACGTCCTTATTACAACCGCGTGCGGACGAAATTCTCGTACGAGTTCGCAAAGACTGACAGAATTATAAAAGTTTTAATCGAAATACAACTTGCGTAGCACATACAGAGTCTTTTATTGCGTCGTAAATCTTGGAGCTTAATAACTCTCATATGACTCCAAATTACATGATGTATTAATGCGTGACATGTAAATTAAATGGCTCGCAAAACTTTTCCGCGGAACTTCCGGGGCAGATGAAAACGTTAGCGTGTTCAGGAATTTGAATTAAATCTCGTTTGTTGCAAATATTCCTTCATTAGAATCACGTGGGATCCAATTTTGTAAATTGATACCATTGTTTTAGTGCAGAAATGTTACGAAATTGCAACTGAAGCCATTTACTTCGGCGCACGTTTACCCTTATGCATGACTGCATTCACATGCTTTAATTTCATTAGCCTCGTATGTCAATATTATGTAATACCGTTAACGCTTTGCGGATCAATTTATGATCGGACGAGCGTCTTATTCCCCAATCGTCAATAGCATGCATCCTCGCGTGCATACCGAATAATGGTTATGTGAAACTATTCCGAGAATTCCTTACGACAACGGAATTTGATAGTTAAAGAATTGCCTCGCAACAAACTTGCAGTCTCTAATAAAAGCCCGAGACGTCATAACATAAAAAGACGTCGTAGCATAATTGACGAGATAATTGAGTTTGTTTCGCGATGATAAAAGCTCTCATTTTTCGTTCGCTCTAAATGAAACTTGATAACTGTCGCAAAGGTTCGTTAAATGTCAAACGTGCAGTGAAGAATGTCACGTATTATTAGCAAAAATTATCGTTTAGCTAAAAATAATATTATTCATTAGTAAACAGGCTAATTTCGGTACATTTCCGAACTATTTTTGAATAGATCCCTGAAACCCCGAAATAGTTTCGACTGTATTTTCATACAGAACGAACAACACAATGTTTTTGTGAATGAGTATTAAAAATATCCGAGAAAGAATGAATCAATGATTTTAGGCATGAAACGTGTCTATTATTCTCATAATTTTTATGAACGCAACGTCTCAAACTATATTTTCCCGAAAGAAAACAAAACTTCGAGCATTTTTCCTTACGAATATAATATTTTAAACTCGAATATACCGCATCGGTGTAAAGGTACGTATCAAGTATCGGCGGCGGTGTCGAAAGTATAAAAAGAAAAAGAGTAAAAATCACAGCCTTCGGCTAGGCCAAGCTCGCAATCTGGCCTTCGTGTGTGTAATTTTACTTTCGTGGTTTTAATGACGCCTTCTATGTGTACATGCTTTCGGCCATAAAATTAGCATATCATGGTACATATTAATTTACCCAGCACTCCGAGCTCTCACGCAGAAGTCGCAAATACGAATCAGCTGGGCTTAAATTTCGAATGTTAGGAGCGGAAACGAAACGAGTTGGGTGTGTGGAATTATGTAACACACAAAGTTTCGCGTTTTCATCAAACCGGATATTCCGCCTGAACAACGGAGCGAACTTGTCTCGCGCACTTTTTTTCACGAACCCGAGATACATTTATCCGGAAAAATGCCCCTCCTCCTCGGTGCGACATTGAAAAAGAAAAAAAGTTGCAATGTTAGATTACAGAGGCGCATTTGTCACGCGATGGGTTTGCCGCTTGGACTCGCAGTGGAAATGTACGAGTAGCGTCAGACAACGATCATCTAATCACATCCATTTTATTTTCCTTCCAATTATGAAGCGAGAGTTCATTCATCATTCCTTAGTCTCCGTTCGGAGGCATAATGTCGGGCAATTATGTGACACTCGTTTCACGTGATCGTCGTCAACGCGAAGATTAGTAAGTCCCGCGTATACGTTTAACGAACAAAGCACGTTGGAAAACCTGATTTCATCTTTTCACCGCAACGACTGACGAAGTATGAGCACGCGATGACAAATACTCTTTCTCTCAGACTACAAAAAGTTCATTCTTCGTCTCGTGTTTTGCGCAAAAAAACGAAGAGAAAGCTGAACGATTTCGCGTGTAAATGAAACGATGGAAATGAGTATCAATTTTCGCCACCGGGGAAAATAAAACGGAGAATGAATGTTTTTATCGTTTTCATCCGCGAAAATTTCGCCGCTGTAATGGAGAAAATCTGTTGTAAAAATGTTCGCGCGCTGTCGGTGTCGCCTTTTTTTCGTTACAAATTACCAATCTTCCTTACTTTTTCCGGCGGCGAGTTCGTTTATTTTTTCATCATGGCGAAATTTGCGCGTTTAGCCGTCGTTGTACGAACATTCTGTTACTCGGGTGCGGTGTACAAGCGTACGAGCCAGTCAGTAACCATCGGGTGACCGCATCGTCGATCCCGCAATCGCATATACAGTTATACGCGCGAATAATGCAAACGAGACACGTTAATGACGAGTTCCCAACGAATGCCTTTATTTCGGAAGCGGAGTTCGATTCCCGTTTAGTTTGCGACGCGTTTTGGCCAGGCTTGTAATTGTACAACGTTCATTTACGGATTCGCGAGAAATGTCCGTGCGTAACTAATTGGATAGTTTTCCGATCGCGCGAAACTCACTTCTTCAATGATTCACGCGTCAAGTATGAAGTCTTTGTTCTTTACTATAAACGCGAATGAATGCATCGTTGATATGCAAAGCTAAACGATACTTTATCGGTAGAAAACAGATCGCGAGTGAAATTACGCGAGGAGGTAGAAATATATTTGAATAATTCAAGGATTTTCGCTGTTTGTTTTGTAGATTCGAAAGGGAGTCCAGTCGGAAAAGTGTCGCCAATTAAACCTTGACTAGTTGATTTGGGTTGTGCGAGGTCGGCTTTTAGTGCGCAGTCATTTTCGTCTATTTCGTTCGTTGCAGTTTTAATTAAGGATCAGTGTAATTGTTCGTTTTTTGTTACAGTGAAAAAGAAACGATAAATAAAAGATTGATTGGAAAAGAGAGTTTTTTTAACAGTGCCAATCAATGTTAATTTTTAATTACGACATTGACAATGTGCATCAATTTCAATTTACGCACTTACAATTCATTGCTTTTGTCATGACAATGATTAAATGATTCAACACGACCCTAAATTAGCTGAAAATTATCCCAGGATTTTTAAATTAGAATGCTGACGGCGCAAAGAACAGCAACGCAGTTGTAATCGGTAATGACTCATTTTTATATTTTTCTAGTACAACGATTTACTGTTTTCTGGAACGTGCCAAAAAGTGATAATGCGAAAATATGCGAGTGCTGGAATTAACGTCGGCGTGATTGAACAGCTATAATTGAATTTCGAGCGAGAAACTGAGCGATCTTTTTTCGTCGCAAACAAAATTCATTTTCCATGAAGTCACTGATAAAAGCGTTGTTTACTCCAACTTTCATCGAATTTGAATTGTTTCAATCTCGCGTATGGACGAGACTTTATGCAAATTTATAACAAAACTTCTTGGAAAAGTTTACAGCCGAGCGAAACGCAATCACTCTGCGTCAAGTTATGAAAGGGAGCTTTGACTATTTTTATAAGACCGTTCGTTAATGGATATGCACGAGTGTTAGTCGAGTCACATTGTTGCACCAGACACTTCCTGCATTTATGCATTATCAATTTATTCGCTGACTCGGAAATAATGAATATTCAAAAGTGTCAATAATTTAATCCTTGAGTACTGTGCTATTTTTGCCCTCGTAAAAACGAAGAAGACGGAATTTTGCGATAAATAATTGCGCAATAAAATATTTAAGTATCGAAACGTCGACGAGCAAAAATTAAAGGAATTTACATTAATACGCTTTTAACTTCATTTACCTTAAATGATTGCACATTTATTGAATTATTAAAGCGGTACTTTATAAATTTCGGTAAAAAGAACGTAAAAGTGTGCTCTTTATTTACAATGATAGATGATGTTTTGCATTTTTTAAATTGTCAACTTAGGTGAAAACGTCAGTGAAGGGAACGCTCTGACCATTTAAAGAATTTTTCAACTTAAAATAATTTATTTCGATAAACCTAAAAGTCGGGAAGTTTATGCAGAGTATTTAGATAAAGCAAGCGCATTAAAGTTAAAATTTACATTGCTAATTTTGCTGATTTACATTGTTCCTTCACTGGAAAAACGGATTTCTCACATATTTTAAATTTGAATAATTTCATGTATTCTGTTAAACATGTTTATTTATTGCAATCTTGAGTTGCGCTAATATTAATTACAGTCTCATTTCAGGTTTGAACGCATTGACTTTGAATAATTTATTGTTTTTTAAAGTATGTTCAGTATACATTTAATTGCAGGAGTAAAAATGTGCAAACAAATTTGATATCGTGAAAAATTGGTGGGAAAGCATGGAAAGAATAAAATCAACTGCAATTTTTAGTTAAAAACGTGAATAAATTTTCAACATTTCTGCACAAATTTCTCGCTCTGCATTGTTAAATAATTAAATAACTAAACAATTTTAAAATGATGCAAAAAACAAAACAAAATAATTCTGTTATCACAATACAGTTATTCTGATAATTAAACGACACGAGCTGTTATTAATTTTTCCTACACTCACAATTCTATTGAAAAGCACGAGAAAAACGTGTTTAATCTCCAAATTTTCTGAAATTTAATTAACATGATTGCGCTTGCATGAATATTGAAACTAAATACACCTCGGTGCAAAAAATGCACGGCAATTTCCATTAGTTTAACAGTAACAAATCTCCCAAAAGTATCATTTTTGGAAAGACGCGTAAATTAATTAAAAAATGTGCAATCAACTCTAGATCTTGTTTTCCGATACCGAATTTTCAAAAAACCTACCTTCAATACCTAATGAAATTATGATATGAATCCAGAGAATTTCGAGTTCGAATGATGGTTATTTTCCGGAATAATTACAAAGCTCAATAACGAGTGAGTGATTTGCGGCTGTTTTTAATCAACCGGAAAAGGTTTGGCCGAGCTCGCTGATTTCCATTGCACGTCGAGTAGCTTTTATCATTTGACAACGAATGGATAGATTTTTGGCAAAATTTACAAAAAACAAGCCCATCTATGTAATAAGGCTCCTTTATTTTTCAGCCCTGGGGGATTGCTGGCTTTCCATTGTGTACGAAGTGCATTATTCCCGTTTGAAATGCGTCCCCCTGAGCATCGGGACAGGCACTCCCCATTGTAAAATTGGAATGACTTATGAAGAATGAGCATAACAGGACAACGAGAGAAAGCCTAAATTGAAGTGACGAAGAGCTGTATCTGCGCTTTGTATTAGTACTTCTTCGCGAAATACGAACATAAAAAAAATCTCGTCTCTTCTCGGAAGATGCCAAGCCAAATAAAAACACGTTTTTACTTCAAATTCATGCATAATCTTTACATCACATCTCTTTTGCATTGTTACTGTCAGCCACTGTTACATCAACATTTTTCTTCCTTTTCAAACTCGACGTGCTGCAATGCTATCGTAAATTCGGGAACCGCATAAGAAAAATCAAGTTTGAAAAACTTATGCAATCCATTTTCCTTGATCCGCTTGCTTTCCGTTCAACGCAGTTCTGCTTCGTATTTTTACGTTTTATTTTGGAAAATTGTGTCGAAGAAGCATGGGACCATATATTGCATACTAATGACTGCTTATTCTGCTGTCACAGCCAGTAAAGGCAGTTTAATACTCCGTTTACGATCGGTGAAAAGAAGTGAAATAAGCTGGCAGATATTATGAGCCTGCGGCTTGTGTATACTGCGAGCGAGTGGAAATGTTGCTTGAAAACATCGGATGTGGCGTACGTCGCCAGGGAAATATTATTTATCAACGTCAGAAAACGATTAAAATTGGATAGAAAAAGTTATTTCATTCTACGCCGAGTTACCGCGACTTTATTTTATTCAGGAATTCAAAGCAGCTGTCACCCGGGATTCCGTTTTCATCAACTACCTGTAACGAGAATCGTATTGTTTCCGGAACATTAGGACGCGGATTAACAGTTGTTCCCTGTTATCGCGAGTTTTTAAAAATTAATCCAAATTCATGTGAAATCTGAATATTGATAAATAATGCTCAATGTTCGACTGTTTTTGTAACGCGGTGAAATTTTCAAACGACTAAAAGTAGGATGGAAAAAAAGTACGCGCAATTTGCAAAAATGAACTCGCCTTTGAAGGTCAAGCTGCGAATGATGACAAAAACAAGAATAAAAATGTTCCTCTCTGATTAGTTTTCTTCACTTCACGAGCCCTGTATGTGAAATAATTTTCTTTCCGCATAACTGTTTCGTACACGATGAAAAAGTTAAGTAGTAACGGTAGCCGGACAAAGTTTCAGTCCGTCCATTTTTTTCCGGGCTTTACTTGCGAGAAATAGTGGCGAATATTACGTTATATGTGTCGTCTGTGTGTTTGCATTCATATTAATGTACGCGCATTACATTTTATAGAGTGAGAGTTAACAGTGAAATGTCGTCATGTGACACACGCGGAAATACGTAGCTGCACAAAGTGGAAACGTCGCAGTCCTTGGGAAAGTAAATTCTCCCTTTACCTTGTTTTCGTGACAAGCATACCACGACGGCACACAACCCCACGCGCGCTTGCGCGATTCGCTCCAAGGATTAACTTTGGAAAAATCTCCGCTACTCGTTACGACCCTGATTAATCGCGGCGCGCAATCACGCACGTTGAATTTAATTGTCTGTTTAGGAATTATTATTAAGTACTCTATTAGCGTGGCGTCACGGCCGATGTACACTTAATTTGTTAACGAATGCAAGAAAAAAAGGGTCGAATCATTTTTCCTGATTGCAACCTGTTCGCGATGGCAATTTCGCACGCAAATTTTATAACTCGGGATATCTAATTGCCCTGATTACGATTCCGGAATAAAAATAATGCTCCTGTTTTTACGAGGATGTAGGTCACGCGAAAACATCGCGTTTACACGTTGTGACAAGATTTTACGAACAGATAATTAATTATCCTGTTTTTCGTGCATCAACTGGCAGTACAATAAAAATATAGAATCAAACCTTAAGTATTCATTCTAATAACAATTTTTGCTCAATTTCCAATTGAAGTGGCAATATGTTTGCTTTTTTGGAGTGATATCCAGAAAATTTCACTCCAAGAAATTTCGAGAGCAGATCTTACTTTACGGAAGATGAAACATTAACAACGACAGCGACATCTTCTCACAAACGAGGCTCGATGTGAATAGATACGAGTCGTCTTTCAAAGTCACGTGTAATGGAAGCGCTTGTTAATGTAATTCAAGTCAGCCATGTCGGGGGAATAATTTTCCTACATAATATAACCAATTATACGAGTTTGCAAGAAATTTATGAATAGGCATGCCATTTTTATCGGCGATATGCCACACGCGAAGAATCATAATAGCGATCTGTGCAAAGTTCAAAAATTCGTTCATAAGCCAACTAATTCGCGAAATGCTCGAAGGATTTTTCAACCGCAAAAGCCCCGCGTTCGTAAAAGCGAAGTGAAACTGGGTGCGAAGTGCATTTGAAAACACGTCGCCTCTTACAATGGAAATGCAAGAGTTGACGGTTGATCCCGCGTTGGAACATTATCATCCATTTCCATCTAGCGCAGCCACGAATTCCGTTCGTGTCTAAATTTGAGATACTAATTTAAACTTTTCTGACCGAGGCATCGGCGGATTTGGCAGTGTTATTGAGAGCGGCGCGTCATGAATAAAATATACGAGTGCACATTTCGAATGTAAATAATGATGTACGACTGGGATTATTTTACTTCGCAAGACAATGAAAATGAAGAAGTGGCCCTGGAGGAAAACAATGAATCCACTTTCCGCTGTGTATTGTATCGAGTCAGCTGGAAATGGTATTGGCTCCGGAAACCTGAAGATAAATGTTTCTCGGAAAAATAAATTTGCAAGGAACAACGTTACAACAAATACAATTCTTCGGGGAATTGCGATCGGCTTACATCATTTTTTATAATTAATCGGTTTAATTTCCTCTTACAAATACATGAAATTGCAGCTTTCTGTACACAATGTTTCGCAAAACTTTGAGCGACTTTAGCCGAAGTTTCCTTATTCATCGGAAGTCATGTTCACTCATTATTGAGGAGATTTTGTTGTCTAAAGGCTAAGGAAACTTTACCAAAATGCGGTAAAGCTCCGGTAGTCAAGAACGCGCGAAATTTCTTCACTAAGAAAAGTCGTTGTTTTAGAAGCCCTATAATTACCCATCGGTTACCGAAATCATTGCGTTCTCGCAATTTTCGGCGAACCGCAGAATTCAATAATCATCGCGATTTTTCTAAAGTTTCATTGCAATTATTCTGTTCCGCCCAGTTACGAACATAATTAACTCATAAATTTCATTATTATTGATTAAATGAAGCCACTACTCTGGAAACCTTATCCAATTTTACTCTTCGAATAATATAATTAATATTTAAATACTCGTCAATATTGCTCAGAGAAAAATGCAGCAAATAAAGAAATTGGTGAATTTGAAAATCCTTCTGTTTAAAAATCAACGTCGATTAATGAAATCTTTATTTGAAGATAAAAAACTCGGTGAAGATGGTAGAAAATATCGAATAACGAGTTGCGAAAATGCTGAATTATTGGACTTGTAATAATTGATGAAACAATTACTGGAAACAATTACGGCAATGAAAGAAGTGCCACGTCGATGCAAATACGCGCATCAAATTTAGCGCGAATCAGCTCAATTGAATACAATATCCGCAGATTGCGATCCATGTATTAATAATACGAACGATTCATAATTCATCTACTGAAAAATGCAGAAGAATTCGATGCCAAATTTGAATTGGCCGAGGAAAGAAATGGCTCGCACTTTGTAAAAGAATTTTTGTACCGCTCGTAATTGCGACAATTACAAAGTCGGTTATCATCGGCATAAATGATTTCTTATCTCAACCCATTTACATGCTTCTGCGTATTTCTAGAACAAGTTGAACTTTTCTTGAAATACGCAAATAATTTTTCTCGCCGGGAAAACCGAAAACTCCGAAATCTACGACTCAATTTTCTTTTACGCATTCCCTTGTCGATGCTTAACCGGATTTTCCAGATTTCAGCGTTTTAAAGTGGAACCGGTTTTGAAAATAAATCCTTAATGAAGCAGATTCCGTGTACCTTGAACTTGACTCGCGAGCAATTTAGAAAGTTTCTGGTTTTCCCGAAAAACAATAGGAGACGATGACATCAAGGATATCATCCATTATTCAACAGAACCACTTCATTTATCTCTCAACGGACGAGCAAACAGCGAGTTATCAAATTCGGTGAATTTTCTGAACTCTGATGGAAAAGAAGAAAGCCTGAATTTCGATGGTCCGTAATGAGATTGGATCTCCGTACTTTTATCGATTCATGTCCAACGCGATTGCGAAGAAAGATTCCCGAATCCATCCAAATCTCAAGGAATCCAAACTCTGGAGTCCTAAAAACCTGGCATTTGCAGACCCGAACCTTTTCACGTGCTTCTACGCGATATTTTCGATGTGTTTACCATGTAAAAATGCGAAACTCCTCGATCACGAAGCACACATTCAGCAAAACGTTTTCCCCCGAATGAGTGTACGCTTCGAATCCGTCATCTCTCAAAAGAACGAAGTGCGCCCGCGATTCTATTTACGATGGCGAAAGAAATGTCGCATCGATGCAAATACTTGCATGGAATTCAGCGCGAATCAACGCGAATGAATAAAATAGCCGTGAATCATGTGTCACGTTTTTCGTCAACTATTCATGAAACAAGTTTCGGCATCGGCGCGGCTCTAACGAGCTTATCATCATCGCCATCCTTCAACCCTTACCTGGGAAGCTGTGCGCAAGTGCGAACAACGCAGTTGCGACGAAAAGTACAGCGAAAACGTTCAGCCTCATGGTGCGGCGTAAAAATCCAAGCACGAACTTGAAGAGTCGATTATTTCGAGCACGACAGTAACGATGTATCAAGGTCACGCGTCACTCCACAGAGAGCTAGCACTGAAAACACAGTAACTCGCAGACTTGATCTGGCTCGTTAGCGTTTCGTTCCTCGCGCTATATGCTCGAATCCGCCGGTCTACGGGCCAATGGTAGCGCGCGATTTGCCAACGGGACGCGACGAGAGCGCCCTCTGAGCGGACACCAAAAGTTCTCGATTTTTCTCGATTCGTCTTGTTTGTAATACGCGAATATGACGATGCGATCGTATGTTATATTCCGTGACATGCGTGAACATTTATGAGCTGTGTATACACTCGCAAGCACTCGTAATGCGATGAGAGTCGAGCATTGCGAGGATAACAAATGTTCGTCCGCGCAAGGAAGCTTCTAGCAACTTCGTGAAGCGGCCTTGCGTGGATGAAAAGTGCGCACTTGCTGCTCGTATTATGTATCAACAATGTTTCATATTATAGGCTTGGGTTTCTCAGCCGATGCGACTTTTTCATAGATTCGTGTTAAATTAAACTTTCATCAAAGTCAGCAATTTTTTTCGCGAAATATAATCAAAGGCCGTGTTACTGCCGTTGTTTTTATTGTTCATAAACGCTTCGAATGATTTTCGTTGAAAACTAACAAGCCATTTTGAGGATCTTTTAAAAATAATATCGAATTTTTCGATCGTTTCGTTGCGAAGATATGTACGTGGAAGTCATGAAAAACTGACGCGTCAGCGGACTGATTTCATGGTGTGCGCGCGTTTTGTGTACAGGCTCGCACAAAACTTCGTGATGAATACTCGAAGCGTTAATTTTTGTTTGCATTGTACCGGACAAATTGGTAATTTTTAGTTTTTAATTATTAACAAATCTGAAACGTTCGAAATCTTTTCTACGGTATTTTCTCTGGTTTTGTTGAATTTCTTTGAAAGAATTTGATTTTCCAGTTCAATGAAACTTTTATTTATCAAGCTGACGTTTCGGCCATTACTGCATCTCAAGATTTTCTACAAAAAATCATTGAAATTGATTAATCTTTCATTGTTCGCGACATTAATCAGTAAATTATAAATTTAAGACGAGTAAACTTTACGAGTTAGCTAATTATATTGGAGCTCAACACCATTTAATTATTACCCTTTTATTATTAACTGCAGTCAACTTTAGTGGCAATATTGGTAAAATTGTATAACAAAAAAAGTTATACTTTATGTATTGTTCACTACAATTGACAAACGCGTTGTTAAAAATGTAAAATTTCTAATTTCACATAAAACTCTGACTAAATAAACAAAAGCTTCATTAAACTGGGACATTGAATTATTCAAAACCAATTATTGAGGTCAAGTAAAATTAAAATGATTATTGCGTTGAATAAGGTAAATGTCCCAGTAATGGACCGGGCCGTGAAAGAAATACAAAGAACGTGATTATTGTCAACTTTTTCTACAAAATAAAAAGCTGTCGTTTCAGACAACACTCGCAGTTGAAAATAATTTTCAATTTTAATCGTTATCACGTTTTTCCAGCCATGTCCATTACTGGGACAT
>JABFQM010000111.1:0-53750 GCA_022816865.1 Zelostemma sp. ZL-2020 | reverse complement strand
TGGCGTCTGTTGATCGCTACATAATTCAAGCCCTCAACCGCTAGATTCCCGTGACCCATAAATCTCTTCCTAAGCCGATACCAGAAGCATCAGATGGAAAAATTGACCCTTTCCAGAAACCTAATCGGAAATCGTCATTTCTGATAAGGTAAATGTCCCAATGAAATACACCTTATTCTACTAGAATTTTTGTATCTAATGAAAAAGTAACAATTTGGTCGTCGACGAGAAAAGATGTGAGGAATTTCCAGGATAAGCCAGCGAACAAAACTGTTCGTTTGGATGGTAACGGGGGAAAAATCAGGCGTATTTATGTACTAATCTCGGAATTCCGTGATCCGAGTGATTGCGCTAGTAGAACAGGATTAAGGGCTTACCTTTGCGGATGGCAGCGGGACTAGGGGTCGCCAGGACGAGCAGGACGACGGCGACCTGCCCCCACTTCCAGCCACAAGCCCAACCTCGAGCCCGAAATCGGACCGCTTCCGACGCCACCATCTTGTCCCGGCTTCGTCGACTGTCAATTCTGCTGTCCCATCTCTTCCTTTAGCCCCATTTGCGGGAAGCACCTAAGCAGAAAATACCGCATTGCTGCTTCGAATATGTCGAGTACGACGCAAATTAAATCGCTGGATTAAACGAAAGCACGCGATTTGTGCTCCGAGGGAAACATTTCGATTCGTGCTGGAAAAATGTCGATTTCATTTCGATAAATTTCCTTGGGATAAAAAAAGAGTATTCGAACGAGCGAAGAACGGAAGTATAAAGCGCGATGTATCCGATATTTTCGTTACGCTCGTGCTCGACGATGAGTAAAATGTCCCACGAGGGGACGATGCTCGTGATAACATCGTCGGCCTGTCAAGTAGAACTCGATTCCCGCTTATCCGGGGTGAGTTTAAAAATTCTTGCCTACCTGGCGGCTTCCATCGCTCTTTTCCCCGTGGAAAAACTTGCGAAACTTGCCGGGAAATGTGATGATTCGGCTGGAGTTGAAAAAAACGTAGGAACTTGTGAAATTCTACGTTATCCGATTGCAAATTCACGTACGTTTGCGGATTTCGCGCTTGGATTTTCGCCCAGTAGTAACGACCCGCCTCTGGTCCGGCATTTATCTGATCTTTATTCATATAAACATGTTAGAATACATTAGAATACGTAAACCATGCGTGCATTAGTGGAACTTGAGCGTGTAGTTTCAAGTAACCGTCGTGTTCATATTCATGTTTGTTTGTAATGACCGCTGATTCATCTCGCGCCAAGATTCCGCTACAATTCCTTCCTGTTTTCTCGCGAGTTACGATCCCGGAAACTCGCTTTGGATTAAAACGCGACAACAAAACCCTTTATCAAAAACGCGTTGTTGCAAAAAACAAAACATCGCGCTTCGACGCGTCAGCGAAACGACGGAAAAATATGGTTTTTTCCACGCGTCATTGAATTCGAATGTCAAATTTATCTCGTGAAAAAACAGCGTTTAATTTCCCTTCGACACGTCGCCCGGCAGTTTTTCCAGACATTTCATTCGGTCAACATTGCACGAATCGAGAGCGATGCATTTGCATCAGCAAAAAAAAGCGTTCCAAACGTCGCAATTATTTGTCTTTGTAGCGCTCTGCATTTTCGCCCGCGAATTTCGAAATTACGAAAGCAAGTAACGCCGCTTCGCGGTTTGTTATTTGTGGGCTTTTAACGCTGTGTGGACTTTAAAGAGCCCAGATTCAAAACCGCGTTCTCCATTATCAAAGTTAATAACTCGTTCCGTTCGTTTACCAAATAAGTGCCAATCACTCGAGCTCCGAAATCTCAAATTTCAACTCTCCTATGGATTTTATTTTATTGTACGACTCTGAAAAATGAAATTTCGTTGAAAGTAAAAAAAAAGCGCGCTTTGCATTGTCGGGAATGAAAGGGTATTGAAAGGGTTGATCAAAAAATGAGAGCTTTGCGGAAAAAATTCAAAAGGGGCATAGAAGTAGAGAGCCGTATCGATTGAGATTATTTGATTGCGAGAGTCACTTGATTTTCGTGCGATAAAAATTCGCGAGACAAAGAAATGGGTCGATATCCGTTTTCCAATCAAAAACCAGATTCACTTCAAAAATATATAAAAACTTTTGCCCACAAAATTTTCAATATACAATTTCTCGAATTTGTAATAAATTTCCGTATTTATTGGACCTCAAAATTAATTTTGTAACTAATCAAGTCCGCGACTAAATTTCGTTGTAAAATTACAAGAAAATTAGTTTAATAAAGCCCTTGTCGTTAAATAGCGACTACATAACGTGTAATCTTTCGTGTAAACTCGCGAAGAATAGATTCGTGTAGTCAACTACGTGTGTAGAGTCGTCACTCGATAAAACCCCGTAGACGAGCCGCGTCGTCCTCGTTTTCATCCTCGCATTCTTCCGCCCGATGGCTTATGAAAGAGTAAGTTGTAAAAAACGTAATGACGAGGGTCGGGACTTTTTCCTCGTTTCCTCGTTCGTTGACTTCGAAGCCCGTGAAAGAAACTTTCGGCCGGAAAACACGGACTGACTTTACATGAACATCCTCGAAAGCGTGAAAAAAGAAAAATCAAATCTCAGCGCCGACGCGCTCTTTTACCAAATTGAGAACGTCCGTTCCTGGATTCCATTTCCAAAGGGAATTCTTTATGCATTCGAAACGGCGAGCGAGTGAAATTGCAAATCTGTGATGTCGAGCGCGAAGTGTGTTCGGTTAATTATCCGGCATGAATATCTGGTCACTCCGGCGATTCGTGATGAGCTCGTAACGGGGTAATTGTTGTTCACTCGTTAATCCGCTTCGATTAGATTCAAGTACTAGACACTTCGCTATTAATACGCGCCGCTCGCCGTGTTAGCCCCACCGAGTGTCATAATTATTACACGCTCGTGCTAATTCGATTCAATTAAATGCAACTATATCGACGATTCGACTGTCTGCGTATAACTTGGTTACTTCCACTCGTTTCCCCATGATTTATAATCCTTCATTTCTGGCACGGAACAGCGAAATGCAACTTCGATTGTTTGCCTTGCTAACTAGCAATTTATGCCGGCTTGTAATGAGCTGAGAAAATGTTCAGCGAAGAAAAAAGACCGCTGGATTTGAAATTATTCCTCAGCGGAAACCGCTGATTCATAAAATTTGCATTTTTACATGGCGGCAAATATCACGTTCAAATGGCTTTTAAAATAGATTAATTTTCGGCCTCTTTCAAACAAGATTCATTAGGCATAGATTAAAATACATAATTACATTTATTATTTCGACACCTTGTCTGATTAAACGCAATTTACTACTGGTGCAGTTTGGCCGCGACAAACCGATGAATCATTACCAAATTAAATTGGAAAAATTGATTCCTAGCTTTAATCATAATTCCAAAAATGGAAAAATTAATTTTCTAGCCAATCACGTGCTTGAATTTAATTCAATTCGATAAAATAACGTCACAAGCATGATCGTATTGCTCATAAAATATATATCACTGTAACATATCGACGAACACTCGAACAACAAACGCTGACGTTCTTTCCAAGAGAATCCAATGCAATATCTACTATCTACGTTCAAAGTCTGTATAAAAAAAGGTCAAAAGAAAATTAAACAATGCTCTTCGAAATACATTAAAATATAGAATTTCCCATTGTCCGAGGAACGCGTCAAAAATTCTCGAGTTAATTAAAATTATTACTCGTGCAGTTATATACGCGCGTCACAATTTCAATCTCGAAGTTTGAAAAGCAGATGGATGAATCGCGCGCAACGGCACATTATTAGTACAGTTGTTAATTGAAAATTGAAATAACGAAACCCGAGCATTTCACGCTTTGGATCGACTGCATTCCTACGGCTAATATTAATTGCAGCGCTCACAGCCAAACAACCAGCACCGCTGTACTTGATGTAAACTGATAGCGAACACTCGCAACTTTACCGGATCGTTACTTACAAGGAACATCGCTCCGGTATACCTCGCTGATTTAGTTTGCTCTCCGACGTTTCGCGTAATGCTGAAAACCGCACGCGCGTAGTTTTCATTTCAGTTATTACTACGTTTAATTACTATTCGCAACCCTCATCGTTTCTTTGATCGAGAAAACGGCATTAAATGCCCCGAAAAGCGATGATCATTAACGTCGTAAATTCTGATGGGAATATTGATTTTTCTTTCTATTACCCTGTTACAGAGCAGCTTCGTGTGGTCATGGAAGTAATGCCCGAATAAACAAGCTCGCGAGCGTAATCCAGCAAAGTGTTTCGTAACATTAATATTTTAAATTTCCTGATCCGACGTCAAAAACAACCTACCCTCGGCTCCGAACGCGATAAATTCTTGGAAATGTAACCTAAAGTAGGTCACTCCGAGGATCGTTATTCGGGGATGATACAAGACGAGAATTCGGCTTCTTTCTCGCCAAAAACTCATTCGAAATAGACCCCGTTAATCTTAGGGGAAAAGCAAAGAACCCCCGTATTTATTAATCAACGTTATCCCCAGGAATTTCGGTGGGTAAGAAACATGAAACGCAGAACACAAGCTTCGAAACGCAAAATTCGATAGACCGTAGGAACGTCACCGATTAGCGTGACGGTGAACCCCAAGAGACCCAATTAGATATCGCGGATCGTCCGGTACACCGAGCACTTTTACCCCCGACGAGCCAGCACTTTCGGTCAACTAATTGATCCAACGAGGCTTTACCCTAACGAGGCTCCCTTCGAACGAACAATAGAGACGGTTCGATCATTAGCGCACCGGGGGCCGTCGAAATTAACCGCGATCTTCTTCACCTTTTATCTCCAATTGCACCGGAGCGTCGTTCGTCGTTCGCCGGAGCCTTATTATTTCGGGAAACACAACAGTAAGCACCGAAAAATAATGTGCGACGTACGAGCGCGCTGGCACGGTTTCACGAAAAAGCCTGCCGTCGACTGGCCGTCCCGAAAGCCCGTTCAACGTGGTGGCTGGCGATCAGCGCCAGTTGGGTCGAAGCTCGCGCAAGCTCCGTCCCTCGATTCCCAGCAGCGCTCTGCGGGAACCTCGACCCTAGAGAAGTCTCGCTGCGGCGCCCCGTGCACAGGGTGTTTGTTTATTAAATGCATCCACCCCCGAACCATCCTCGCGTCGCGTTTAATTCGGTCTTACGTGTCAATTCATGTCATTCATTATTCCGGAAAAATTTATCTTTTTCTTCCGTACTCTATTTAAGATTCTCATTCCGGCGAAACAATTTTCGCCAGGCTTTTTGCCGGGGATTTGAAATTGCCTCGAGAATATTTGCTCATGTCGCTTGTGAACTTTTGTACTTACCCGACGCTAATGGAAATTACGGTATAAGATTAAACTGACAATAAACAAATGTTAAGGTATGCTTGGCACGGTGTAAACTTTAGACAGTTTGTACTCGTGGTAATGCCAACATTGTCATTACGCTACCGCATAGTTGCTCCACAAACTTCAATAAGCGAAGGAGAAGGCAGACGAGAAGTGTTGCGCTTTTTCTTTTTCCTCCTTCGTAATTTTACACCGCTCGGCGTTTGTTATTTTTTTACTCGAAGAATTAACGCTGATGTCGAAAGTACGACATCGCCGAAATTCTTTACGAAGTAATTTTTATTTACGAATTAAATAAATGCTGGACTCGTTAGTTTTCGCCTTGGTATACGATACATATTAAGAAACTCCGATGAAAATTATTTTCGGCATCGATTCGAATTCGTACCCATAAGAATAGACGAGAGTGACGAAACGCGACATTATTTCATTGCCGCTCCGAGCGCGTGAGACCCGACTCCATTACGCGAAGAAAAATAGCGCAAAAAAGTTGGAAAGTAAAGTTTCTGCGGGGAAATCTCATTATTGAACGAACTCGTAAACGCGCGTTTCATCCGGGAACACATTCCAACTCCCATGCGCCTTTTATTCTATTTTTTTCTCAATTTCATACGATTTCGAACTTTGGGGCTTCGAATTACTCCATCAAAATTACGCATTTGCATCGATCGTACGCGAAAAAACTTTCCCAATATCGACATAATACCACGACTTTCAAAAATAGCATTATTTCATACTTTACGTCGTGGAAAAAAAATTATAGTGCTTGAAACTCGAAATTTGTAAACCCAATTTTATTTTCGACTCCGAAATATTGTCACCTGATTTCGGGAGAACGCTCCATTTCAAGAATAGATAGACGCGCGATTGCCCAAATAGTATCGCGTAATTACACATCGCTCCAAGTCTGTTCGATCAACGCCTAATCAATTAGTGATCACTGTTTAGAATCGGCCAGTCGAACGGAATTCTTCCTCGGATTTGTGGGTGTAAATATACACACGCTCCGATACCAACTTGCCATCGGGTCCTGTCTCCCCTTTCGTTCAAATACAGCGTATTCGCGAGGCTTACAGCGTGTCAGTAAATGCATAACGATTTTCTGATTAACATGTCGGCGTTGTCACCGGTGACCCAGATTTACTTTGTTCCTTTTGGACAGTGCGGTAACAACCCGCTCGGGACCCATCTTTACCCATAAAACCGAATTTCCGCAGCCAAGTTCTATTTGGAAATACTTCGAACGCTTTTCTGCCGTTAATCGAAAGTCCAGAACAATTGTTTATCAACAATCAGAACTCGTAACGCCCATAATTTATAATAATTCGTGAAACCTTCATAATTTTGAGTGTCTCAAACTTGGTTGATAAATTTGCAAGACGCTCCTAATCCACGGAACCCGGAGAAGCGACATTATTTATCCGAACGCGGCTCTGTATCAAATAAGTTATTTCCAAAGGACCTAATGCGTCGTAAACTTTGTGTTTTAGAGACTCCAAGATTTACGATCGCGCCTCGCAATCGATGTGTGTCTCTGATTTACAAAACATCCCTTTTTGCAATTCAAGAAAGTTTATCTACTCAAGTTCAGCGAACTCTTCCGCAACTTTTCTCCGTTTTATCGCCGACTTGGTCCTTGGAAGTCGCAGATTATTTCCGCAATATTGCTAAAGAAACTCTAAAAAACTCCTTCTTTGCGCCGAGAAAAAAACAGATATCGAGCCGAACGAATGGTCCATGTTCGAGCTCGTCACCCCAGTACACAAACTAATTTCCTGCGTTTAAATAACGTTCGAACGGGGAAAGAGATGAAGCAGCTTTATCGCCTTTTCCTCCTTCCAAGCCGATGTAGAAAAGCGTCAAATACTCAATCGAACATTATCTTTTCATTCTGTTTTTTACCGAGAACAAGTTAAAAATTAATTAATTGCCAATCACGTATCAAGTTTCATGAAAAAACAATTAATTCTCTGATTATGATTCCCCGGTATCGTTCGTTTTTTCATGCGATTAAATACTTCGATAACCCGCGGTAACGATGCCGTTGTCGGTAATATTCGTGCTCGCTACTCCCGAAATTAAATTGAAACTGTTATAAACATCGTTATGATCGAATTGGAATTACCGAATTAAACGTAATCTATTGCAAACATAAAAAATTGTAATAAACGACGCGTTCGAGTCGGATTTTCCCGGAATTTTTTCGTCTTGAATTAAAATCGATGTAGTTTTAAACGAGACGAAAAGGAAGAATTTCCAAAGATAAAGGAAACATCAGCGTAATGTGGAAAATGGGCGCGTGGGGGATAAAATGGTCCCGAGGAGACCGAATCGAATTTTTCGCTCCGAAAATCCACTTTTCAGACTTCGTTCTTGCTCTTGCCCACAAGCTCATTGAGCTTCTTCTCGCTGTCTTGTTTATACCTCGAATACTCGCGCAAGAACCGTACCAAAACTCCGAGAGAAGAAGACTCCGGTCACAAAGGAATTAGCAATTACAAACTAGCGAACTCCTCTCCAAAAATTGTGATCATCAAACGCGAACTCCCGAGTTTTGATTGGAGTTCGGCGAATAAAAGCGCCTGAATTCACAACTCCGTAATTTGAAACGGAAATAAAATACAAGATTTTTTCACGGTGAAAAAGTCGCGTAATGGAAATTTAAATTACAAAATCTCAAAGAAAACTTTTGCGATCGTGAATATTCAAGACTTTTTTTATAAATAAATTTAATTTCCTCGAACCAACGGCGCGCCGGGAAAAATGCCCTTTGAAAATTCAAATGAAGAGTGAAAGAATTAAATGAGTTCGGGCTTATAATTTTCCAACGCTTCCCGCATGAATGATCTGTGCATTTTCTAAAGACTCGCTGGCAAGTCATAAATTCATTAGGCGCGATCAAGAAATTTCATCACTTTTCTCTCACTGGGTACACGGCTGAATGGACCGAGAAGAGCAACGAAAGTGGACCGCGGAAGCAGATTTTACTTCCCAAAGCAAACAAGGGGGAAACAAAAAGGCCAGATGCCCAATTAGCCTGACCGTCTGAGCCTCGAAAAAGCTTGATTATAGACCATTCATTTCTACATTACTCCCTGTCTTGACTAAAAATTTCCCAAGCTTTCCATTTTACCATGATTAATTGAAAGATCACGTGCTCCATAATTTATCAACCGAAACAGGATCGTAACAATGAAAATGAAGATGGAAGCCGCAGTAAAAGATTTTACGTTGGATTTCATTCCATCAGAAATAATATCCTCAATGATATTATTGAGCACTTTGTTTAGGGGAAAAGGGGGAAGAGATATCTCAGAGTAACAGCGTGTCTCGCTGATTGCTTACATCCTAGTTAACGGAACGCACGTTTCGCCAGACGATGCATGGGAAACTCGAATAACAATTCCCAACTTTCTTTTTTCAAAAACAAAATGAACCAAATCTTTTTCGCGAGAGTGGCTACAAATTTGGCTGAACCAAAGTGAAAAACACTGCAATCTTCGGATAATTATCCAGTGATCAATTCGGGTCGTCCACGAGCTCTGCCCAACGTAAAAGTTTCTTGGTGATTTTTCTCCGAGTCGCTTGAGCGAGTTACTAGAAAATGGTTAAAGTTTAAACGCCGTGGCGCGGTCTTGAAAATCGTAGAGTAACTTTTCGCGCTGCCATTTCGACACCTCACCTCCGGCAAGTTCCTCGCGAAGCACGATTTTTCTCAGAACGCTTCGAAGGTTGATCAAGTATTTTGCAATTAAGCTCGATTCAGAAAAGTTTTTCCTCCCGGGCTGAGAATTATTTGAATTTTTAATGAAATTTCTGAAACTATGAAATCAATAGAGCCAACGAAAATATGAACGAATAATTTATGCCTGCATCAGGGAATAATGGGCGGATAAAAAGTTGATAAAACGTGGGCAACTTTGCGTTGAGCGAACGGTACGATCCAATTTAATTTTGTTCCTTTCGGAAAAACGCGAACGCGTCACTAAAATAGGACACGTGAAAAAAGTAAAAATCTAATTAGGAAACCGAGCTGCCGCGTGCTGAGAGAAAAGGAAACTTTTTCCTCACATGAATAAATCATAAAACGCGGCGTGTTTCCCGTTAGATTCTTCGCCTGCAGAATTTACAGCTGGAACGAATTATTATGAATACTGTAAAGGGATGATAATATTACAAAAGCATCTTCATGTTACGTTAAAACACCCGTCAAAAATGCATAAATATGAAGCCGAAATAAATCGAAGTAAATGACATTTTGAATGAATTTAAAAACCTTCCCATCCTTTGAAAAAATGTTGAAATTTCGAGCGTAAATGTAGTTAAAGTCATCTCTCTTGTACCGATGAAAAGTAAATGCAGCGAGGTGGATTCAATAATTAACGCTTTTTATCTATCAGTCCGTTTTTGTTTATATCGACGTAACTCCCGCGAGTATTAGCCGAAATCATTGCGATATTGATTTTCCGAGAGACAAAACCGTTATTATTATACGTACGCGAGACCTCTTTTTTCAACGCAAAACATTGTACAACAAATACCGATCCATGAGCTGAAAAGCACAACCCATGGAGCTGATTAAAAAAAAGCAACGATCAATTTTCAAACAACGCTCGCAATATTTGTAAAATAATCCTCGCAGTTTCGTAGTATTCCGCCTCGTTTAATCGTACTTTTTGCTCGTTAATTTTAGAGTGGTGTTGAGATTTTCTATAAAACAACGTGTTTTACAGATGTAAAAGTCCACGAGATAAATCCCCGCGAGTAATCCATCTCTGGCGCGGATATTTATATATTAATGCTGGCACGCGCGCCAGAGTAAAACTAAAGAAAAGGAGAAGGATAAAGAAAAAAAGGTCCACGGTAAAAGTCAAGATTAAGCACGTTGCATAAAGATGGCAGGTCACGTAGGTGAAAAATCCAATCCTGTGGGAGGACAGTAACGGTATACATAACTGCACCCCTCGAAGCTCCTCCAGGAACGCTCCCATAACTCATGGCTTCTCGTTATTTGCTTTCGCTATCGAGATGAAAGTCGCCCGAGTGCTACCGCGATCGATCCCATATTTTTTCCCGAGCACTCGAGCACGGCCATTTTTAAAGTGAAAATCGGCATTAACACTTTATTAAATTTATCGGAATACCCGGCAAAATAGCAAAGTCACACCCGCCACCGCTCGACCCGAACAAAAAAACTTTCCTCATATCGAAGTTTCGCGGGAAAAATTCTCCCTCGATGACCAAAGACATTTCGTCTCGATTAAAAAGCGCCTCTCGTCGCATCAACGCGCGTAACTCTAAACGACTCGTTTCCTACTGAAAATCCCGACTGAATCCAAGCTGAATATAAGTTACGAGAAAGGTCTCGCTTATTTGCGACTCATATCGCGGAGCTCGAAGAGAGGAGCGTCGTCGGCAAAATGTCGCGCGACCCCGGATATTAATGACCAGGATCTAGAGATCCCGGTGGGTAGAACGACTCGTGGGACTCGACCAAGGTTCTAAATGGCACCCTCGTAAATCGTAAACAACGCCGGCGGTAATTGTGTCGGTGTTTGACGCTGGTATTGGTAAGAGCTCGCATTATACATGTATAATAGAGCTCGTGTTCAGGGCATCGAACGAGAGACGAGCCGGTGAGAACAGCTGGGTCTGCAACGGACGAAAAGAGCCGATGGAAGGGCGTGGAAGCATGGATCGTTAAATCGTCTCCATAATCCAGAAATCGCGGCTTGCTTGACACATACCGCTCTCGTGACGCCGTTCATTAAGCAGATTAAATCTATAAATCTGCCCCGACTTTCGACGCTTTCGTATCGCCCTTTATTCCATGTCTAATTCTTCGACGCGCATCACGTTTTTTTTCTTCCGGAAACTGATTTTTCCATTCATCTTTCTTCACGTTTTTTCTGCTTCAGAAGACTCAGAAAATACCAAAAATTCTTCTTCTTTCTTTAAGGGGTTACATACAGTTGTTTTTTTTTGTGTCTGAAATGCATATTCAAATACAAAACGAAATGTCATTCAATAGTACAAGTATCGAACTACACATTTTAATTTTTTGGTTGAAATAGATTGAAAAAAGGGCGAGATACAGCAAATCTCCGGAATTATGTGTATTTTTCAGATAAAAAGATTAAAAATTCGGAGATTTGCTGTATCTCGCCCTTTTTTAAATCTATTTCAACAAAAAAAATTGAAATAAGTAGTTAGATACTTGTACTATCAAATGACATTTCATTTCGTATTCAAATATGAATTTCAAGTACAAAAAAAATTCTTGAATTCTGGCCCACTACAACTGCACGTACCCCCTTAATTCGATATATTTCCTGAGTCGGTTTCCCTGCAAACGATCGATGAACGCCTCGGAAATGCCGAGTTTACCGGCCATTAGTTCTTTTCGTTGAACCTAAAGCATCGCTCGCGCAATTATACACAATGTTGCTTTTTTTATAGCAGGGAGAGTTAATGATCAAAGCGATGCAGAGACACCGTGCGCTTTCCCAGGATGAGAAATTTTGCGCAAAGCTACACGGAGCCGACGCGCGGTGGGATAAATTGCGCTCGCTTACAAAAAATATGCTCACTTCACTTTGACGCTGGGAGCGGGAACGGGGAGGAAAATATATGGCCGATGCATTCAGCGGAGCGCATATTCAAAGTGCAGGAGAAGAGAATCTTTTGCTCGTTTTTCGCCTTCTTTTTCCGCGCCCCGTCCGCCGCGATGCGATCTTTGGGGAGAAAAAGAGTACCCGGGAAGAAGCAACTGGATCTTGCCGAAACAATGGGCTCTAATGTACTCGAAATCTAAATGCAAATGGACCCTAAACACGCCCGACGGAGAAACATTGAATCAAAGTTCCAGCCTTTCGAAATAAAAAGTCGTCTCTTCGATCTCTTGATTGGGGGATGTTTATTATTCATCGCGAAACGAACGTGCCGTTAAAAAAGGGGTTTATCCTCTAATCTTCTGTTTTTTCTCGGTAATCCGATTTACAAGACAGGACTATCGATGGCACTTAAAAATTCAGTCGTTTAAGTGGTGCACTCGGAAACTTTCAGTAAAAGCTTTTATCTCGTTCAGCGAGCCGGTTCTTTGTGCCTTTTTCTTTGTCACGCTGAGACATGTGTTTCACTGGATTACGAACATTTGCATAGAACCTTGCAGCGATATAACTATACATTCCAGCAGTTTTAATTCTACCAAACTCGTCTCTTTCATTTTCATCGGATATACATACATTTTACTTTTAATGTATTATCATATTCCCCGATGCAAAACATCAGTAATTTCGATCTCACGCTCTTCAAATCGAGAACAAAAATGATGAAAGAGAGCCAACACCTGGTTATTAAGGGCGGGCGGTAATGGAACTAAAGGACAAGGCGATAAATAGAAAAAGATCCCCAGCTGCGATTTTGCGCGCATGATATTTTCTCGTGAACCGAGTTTTGAGTCAAATAAAGATGATTAAACGATAAAATGAAGGTGCAAAAGTGGCGCGAAACGAGCTGAAGTCGCCAAGTTGCGTCTTCATCCATTTATCAATGAAATCTCGAGTGTCATAACCTCAACCTTTCATATTGTCTGCGCATTCCGAAATAAGCGAAACAACATGGCAGCTAATAATATGCAGCATCCGCGTTTGAAGTAAATCCACGCTAAAATTTTTACTTTCGGCTAAATTGTAGCCAAAAATTCGCGATAATGTTCCTAAAAACATGGATTTTGACCAAAAGAAATGTAATAGATTCAAATGCGATCTAACGGATTTCCAATCACTGGAAGAGGTCCATGTAATTTTGTACACGACATTCTGTAAAAGTGCAGCCACCATAAATTTGGCACTACAATGTAAGCAATGTAATTTTTACGTTGTTGGCACTAGACAAAGTACAAAATTGTGTTTCGGCGTACGATTCAATTCGTTAATAGAAGAGAGCAGGAAACTGGCCATCAAAGAAAATCCATCGGGAAAATGGAAAACATATTTCGTCGATTTGTCGCGGGGGAAAAAGCAGGAAAACAATAAGTATTTCGGATAGACGAAGCATGCTTGAAATCGTCGAAACAAAATTGTCGAAAAAGCAAAGAACCCGCTGGCACGTCGCCCGATGAATTATCTACGTCGTTTCTTATCCATTTCGCGCTACGTGTCTGCAGGAATGTGGGTACAATGCGAGATCAGATACGACATGGAGTCCAGAAGTACATGTTCTTGCATTTTCAAATTAAGTTCGTCGCACGTGACATGTACCAATAACATCGAAGCAACGAGAAACATTTAACGAAGTACGCAATTAAATTGAAAAATCAAAGGCAATTAATCCAAATGTATGCTGAAATATTATCAGTCATTTAATGATTCGAAACGGTACGAAGATTTACAAAGAATTCCTCCAACTTTTCAATTCATTATTTGTAAACGTAAAACACGTTTTATCCATTTGCTCTTCGCGACTTTTCCCGGGGCAGAATTTTCTCGGAAAGTCGCGTTTCAAACATTAGAAAAGCTTTTTCCATCGCGTCATGAAACCATGGGATATAATCTTCCGTTGATATATCGCCAGTTCACTTCGACCCTTGACTTTCGAAAAGTTCATGGCGTCAAGGGACAACGACCAATCTCCATGAAGAAAAATAAGAAAGCCATCGTAAAAAATCACAATTTTCGACGATGAAAACCCAGTTTTCATTCTTCCGCCCCATTTATTGGAACGAGATAAAGTGCAACCCCGGAACCAAAATTCGTTCCACTTGAAAGGGACAAGGTGAAACTGCCTTTGATTTACCCGGGGCGAAGGGAATGCCCCACATACTCCGAGAATGTTCCGGGCAGTTGAACGAATTCCGGGGATGTTTGGTCGCCAACAACGAGCCGATCGAGTGCCAAGTGTGTCATGCACGCCATTGGTTCCTGCATATTAGGGCTAAGAACGAACGCGATTCTCGAAGTACGAGGATTTTCGTGACCGGGTCACCAAGGACTTTCGCAGCGACCACGAGAGACTCGTTCGCCGAGCTTTTCCCGTTTTTACGACCGGGAATGAAACGAGTTCTCCGTGCGCTGTATCGAGCGCACGAAAAAAGGTCGACTCGCTAATGGAAATCAGGGATCATCCACGAAAGATGGGAGATGTTCGTAAATCCAACATTGAAAATCCCACTTCATCTTCCCCCCCGGGATTACAAACCCATTCATCTTCGGAACCGGAGCTCTGATTCCTCCGGAAACAGTTCTTTTTAATCAGCAAAAAGTTTTCGAAACAAAGCTGAATGTTCGCAAACAATGACGATTACACGAATCGCTTGTGTCTGAATCGTCAGCATTTCCGAGATAACGAAGTCTCTTTCAGGGGACGAGTCTTTTATGGCTTTTATATTCTTGGGTTTGAGGCGTTCTCGGCGATGATGAGCAATGCTCTTCATGAATTGGCGTTAAACCGCCCTATTCAGACAAACTTTGCCGAGAGATCCTTGAGGAGTACCTACCTACGAGCGGAATGATGATGTTCTCAAGCACGAGAGCATTAAGAACATGAAGTAGATGCACAAAGTCTACCAAGGTGATTAAATTACGTTATAGACTACCCTTCATCCCATTCCATCTCGCCGTTGTTGATATTTCACATTTCCGATTGATTATTTACAAGGTTAATCTCTTCCAAAGGTGTCCCTACTCAATTCGCTCCAAGAAAACATCCACTTGTTGCAAATCCGACGCGAAATTTCTCGAAAACGTATCCTGACCCAGAAAAGCTTGACTTTTGGCGATGGTCCCAGGACCTGCTTTCATTAAAAAGTTGAAAGCCCGAAGTTTCGCTTTGTACCGAGGCTTTTTTTACACGCGAACGGTTCGTTCTTTGCAAACGAAAGCGGTCGTCGCAAAGGTTCTAAAAACTGCGAGAGCAAACGTCGAAAAAAGCCCTTTTCAGACGAAAAAAAGATCGAACAAGCGCGCGAAACTCATTAAATTCGCGGAGCCTTTCAGCGAGAGATTAATGAACGCGTTTTAAAACCCGGCTTCCCCGTGTATTATTAAAAATCTGCTTGTACTTTCCCCGGTTCGTGTCCTCAATTCAATATCAATATCCGACCGAGCTTGACGCAATTTACGTAAGCTCGGGAGCAAAAAGTTAACGGGCTAAATTTGCCAGGGCTGTGACCTTCTTTTTTCGCGCGACCTTTTTGTCGCTGTTTTTTGTCCACGCCTGTGCATCGAATGGGAGGAATTTCAAGCCAGAGCTTTGCAACGGATGGAACCGTTGCTTGCGGGGCCATCCGGTCTAGAACTCCGGTAACTAATTGCGACTAGCAATTTGTCACGTAGACAAATGGCGGCTCGTCAGGCAGTATCGTAGGTACACCGCTGCCGCTGCGGCTGAGCCTTGTTTGCCACTCTCTTCTTTCCTCATCCTCCGTTTCCTTGCTTTTGTCAACTTCTTTCATTTGCTCGCCTGCTTCGAATCACTGATCCGAATATATATTTCACGCTCTACCAATATCACAAGCTCTACAAAATAGGCTTCAAGAGAAGTCAAATTTTCTTCATCGGCGATCATAAGATTTTCGACCTTTCCTTGCTTTTTTAGGGAATTTTAACTCAGCCTTGTTTCAGTTTAGAAAAGTCCTCGTTACAGACTAAAAAGCAATGTAAAGGAAAAGAGGGAAATTAAAAAAATGCAACGACGCGGTGTAATTTGTCGGATAATAAATAAGCGCAAGGTGCGCCGATATTTTACGAGATGGAAATTAAAAGTTCCGGGCCGATTTAGCCGGCGCGATTACGAACATTTTCCAAGCGTCGTAAGAAAGGGAAAGTAATATAGCCCGAGAAGTGAAAAGCTCGCCTCGGGCTTTACTAATTAAGCCCGCGTTTCGTAACCGACAATGCGACGAATTCGCCCGAGGACGAAATCTATGAACATTTTTCGAACTTTTCCGCTTGCAAACGAGAGCTGATTTTTGGAAATTAATACCGAGAGCTCCCCGCCTTTTTCCAGGCGTCGTTTCGAGCGAGATAATGCAACGGTGATCGCGCGATACTCGCTTCACTTTGCGGCTCCATTCGAGAACATAAAAGGTGCATTATGCAACAAGACTTTGCGAAAAATTTCCCGGGAAACATCGCTGAACGATACCGAGTCCATTAAGGGATTAAATTTCCGTAGGATTGAAAATCTTTGAAAGATCGCGGAATCTTAAGAAACTGCCGGAAAACACTTCGAAATATCATTGTACATTTTTCCTTGGCCCAGAAGAAATTGCGCCCGACAAATTTGCCGGGATCGACGTAAGTTATGACGCTAAAAATCTCAATCACGTACATGTTCAGCGACGCGAGGGAGAAATGCCACTGTGATCCAATATCCTAGAAAAGCCGATATCGAACCGGGAAAGCTGATGCATTTGAAGTGCTTAAATGTCTTAACTCGATTCATCAAAGACAGAAACGGCGAATGGCACGAGAAGCCGCGATTTTTCATCCTTCGACATAGTGCCAGCGGAATAAATATACCGATAAACGTCAGATGGAAAAGGCCAACTTTCATCGAAGCAGGTTTGCTTAATTTATGCTCTCGGAAACGTCACGAGTATTGACGTTTCTCCGGCAATCGAGCTTTTCAAGAGTCGCAAACGTGAAATGGAAGAAACTAAGCCCGCAAGTCGAGTTCCCTCTCGATAACAACCGAGTCTTTTTGTTTTCTCAAGCATCCACTCAGCCGTTGTCGCCGTAGACTTGTGCCATTCGAGTTTTCCCTTTCCGCCTTCATCTTTCGCTTTCTAACTCATCTCCCGGAAAGGAAAACATCCCTCGAACGCGCGCTACAACGATGCCGCGAAATTGAAATTCCCTCGTGAATTCCGATAATCATTTACTCCCCAAGAAAATTCAAAAACTGTCAAACTCTCAATCGATCAATCCAAATATAAATAAACGGATCCAAAGTGCACGCGCCAGTCGAACAAATGACTTGAAAAACGATTCACGTAAATACCAATCAAAAACGCATTCACCGAAACGGAGAAACCGTCATTACGAACACGGGAAAATCCGTTGTTCGAACTTTGAAGGAGACATTGTTTGGATAAGGAATCCGTGTGCCAAACTTCAAGACAAATATTGAAGAACTTTTGCCTGATACCCGCAATCAGTATGATGGACGAGCGAGACTGCCAACGCCTCGGCTATATTCGCTCCATCGTTTTTAGATTGAAATATCATTCCCCCGAGGGCGTGGAGAAGATGCGCCAAAGGAAAAGGAATCGCGGAGGCAAAGGCGATGAAAAAGCTCGAAAGGATTCGGAGCGGAGCGAATTTCAAATCAGCACCGCTGTTTCGCCCATTTTTCATGCTCGATTGTTGATTTTTGTTGTTGCAAATCTTTTTTCGATCGTTCAAAGTCAATTTCGAGAAAACCCGGCGATACTCATTTTTCCGGGGGTCATAATTCGACTGATACGCTTCCCCGGCTCATTTACATTAATGCCTTAAGTAACTTCGCCGAAGCTTGTTTGCATGATGCGTTAACGACCTGATTTCCATCTACAATCAGCGCGGTTTGCGATTGCTTTACGAAATCGTCTGCACCGGCAAACACCATTACTATGACCTCCAGGTAATCATGAATCTGATTTCCATCCGGAGTTAATTACAAAGCTTAATCGAGTTGGGATGTACACTCGATCCTCCGTTCTTCTAGACTTTGGCGAAAGACGCGAATTCAGTTCTTGTTTAGCCGCATCTCAATGATCATTGCACGAATGGCTCCCTGAATTCCCTGGAGTGAAATTGCCAGGCTTGGTATTTTAGGAGCCGTAAATTTTTCTTTCGAAAAGCAATTTGCGTCATGAAAATTTCAACAATTGATTGAACCGGTAAAATCGTAGTTGGGGCATCGACAAAAAAAGCTGTTTGATTCCGCAGTGGCTGACGGAACGCGTTTTCCCTTGTACGGTATAAAATAGCCTGTCTATGACGTCAACTGACATGTTCGTTGTTCAATTCGTAGCTCCCGTTTAAAAAGACGAGCGCAAATTAAAACGTCGAAATCGTTCTTTTGTGCACTCATCTAGGACCTCGCGTTGCATTGTTCCTATTAAAATTGTCAACAAATACAAAGATAATTCCACCGCTAAAAATGTCGATTCCAAAGTTATCAATTCCAAATATCACGGTTTTCGTAATTTCAACGCCGAACTCCAACTCCCAGCGAATAAAACCTCCGCAAAGGAAAAGAGAAAAAATGTAAAATTGGAATTGATAGGTTTCCGCGTGCACCGATGTGATTGCCTATCACGCTTTTCGCGAAACTCGAGCTTTCTAAATTTCCACAGCCCGTAAAACAATTCCTACGGTTAATATGAAAAAACAGCCTAAATATGAGTTTCTCAATTTGAATTTTCCCCGCAACGTTCGATACTTCCCGCGCCGTTCATTAATCATTTTCATTTCCCGGGGCTGAATTTTCTCCCCTGCAAATGACTGAGAAAGATACCACCCTCGAGATTTTTCCACTCACCTCGAGTGCTACTCAATTACGTCGACCCGTTGCTATTCCTCTCTTCGGTTCAATCGTAATTTTCATTTTTGCGCCTTGCATATCATCCCCGACCGACATTCACTTCGCATTTTCCCGCCCTTTCAAAGCCCTCGACTCGCGCCCCACATACGAATCGTCCTATCGGGTTTAAGAGGCCGTGTGAAATCCAGATTTCAATGCCTCTCGAGCTCCGCAATCTATACTCCGGAGACATTTTTCCAGCGTTATCGGAGCGGAATAATCCCGGGAAATTTGCGGAACCGGAAGGGGCGGTTTCTGCATTTTCGCCCCGACTTTCTATTACGGGGATGCAAATATGTACAAATAGGTGAGAGCGGCAAGTCTGCTTTTCCCGGGCAAACAAAGGCTTAGTTAGGCCACTTCCGCTCGCCGTTTCCTTGAAAACTCGGGGCATGTTCGGGACCACTGACCTGCCAGTTTTCTCGCTTCCGGCGCTTCCTTTAGAATTTCCGCCGACTCGTAAACTCCCTCCCGCAAAGACTTATACACCCCGACACTTGCAGCGAAACTGTTGCCCGTAAAAACTTTGCACTTTCTCGCGCATTTAATCTTGGCTTCCGGAATTGGAAGTTCTTCGAGTCGAAATAATTGAAACTCGAATAATTGAGAGCATAGTTCGAGAAAGTTCGAGCTTTTTCATGGTTCCGGCTTTAATTGGTCGTTCTATTTACAATAACAAGAAAATAAGTATTTTACAGGCGCTGGTAAATCTATAAAAGTTATCGTGTAATTTTTTCAAAATTAGAGACACTTTTTGTATAAACAATATATACACTAAGTCTACTTCTTTGCAAAAGTCCGAATGATCCTTTTTACAAAGTTTAGAAGTTGACCTTTCTCGCATCGAAAGCTCAAATAAAGTATACGACAAATTCTCCAAATTAACGAAAAATATTGCAACACTTAATTCGTAAACATTACATAAACTTTTTCTATAATGCAAAACCCCTTCGATGCAGTACTTTATAGGCCCCGATTACAAGAATCGTCGATTGATCTTTCATTGCTCAAACATTGATAGTTATGTACATTTCCTCCGAAAGCCCAAAACATTCACGGCCTCGGTAACAAAAACAACGAGCGCTGCATTAATTTCCAACTGCCAGCAGAAAAAGATTCGTTTGCCTCGTCGCGACATCGAAACATGAGAACACTACTTTACAAAGTACAAAAATAACGTTCACGCTTCCATTCATTCATTCACTCGCACAAAATCTGCACAATCTTTTGCTTTTTCAGCTTCTTCTGAGCATCCGGCAATTTCAACAGTTCTGCCGCGACGAATTGCCCGAACAAAGTGTCGGCGTTCTGCGACTTCGATTGCGACGCACCGTTCGTAAACGAGAACTTTTCCTCGACTTCGCTCGAGTCGAAAAGTTCCGATTCGTTCATCACGATCCTGGACGTCGACACATCTCTGTGGCTTTTTAGAGGGTCCTCTTCCGTCGTCGAAACTCGCACGGGTTTAATGATTTGAACCAACGCAGGCTGGTGAATTTGTACAATTGCTGGTTGATTCGAACTAGTGACGGGTTTCGGCGCCAACGTCAACGTTTGATGACTGCTCGTGACGAGCGAGGAAACGGACGCTGGATTTTTCAAGTTCGTCGCGTACAGGGTCGGCAACTGCACATGGACCATTTTCTGCGGCTTCTTAAGCTTCGGCGACATCGCTGGGCTTTGGACTACGACATTGGGTATCGGTACTTTGGGATATGTTCTGCAAAAGGAATTTCTTTGTAAAAACAGCTGAATTTGCGAATGGCAATGAGAATATCGTGTTTTGAAACCTTCTTCTTTTGACGTGCTGTTTCAAAAACTTCATCT
This sequence comes from Zelostemma sp. ZL-2020, assembly GCA_022816865.1. Lineage (NCBI taxonomy): Eukaryota > Metazoa > Arthropoda > Insecta > Hymenoptera > Platygastridae > Zelostemma > Zelostemma sp. ZL-2020. The sequence goes on along the minus strand of JABFQM010000111.1, from coordinate 33,004 downwards.
TCTCGAACAGCGCGAACGCTGTTCTTTTCTTAGGCACCACGCCGTTTTTTACTTCCTGGTCGATCGCTCGCGTCTCTCGGGCAAATTTTTCCCTCAGCCGCAGCCACCTGTTTTGACATTCTGAAACTGGATTCATCAAAAACAACATTTGAAAACCCTCGAGAGACCAAAGCCCAAAAAAACGTTTCTGCGAGAAATAATAATGAAAATTGTTACTTGAATGAGAAAACTCGAGGATTCTTACCGGGCCAATTCATCGCGGCGGAGATTTCCGACCACGCTTGTTCTTTTTTCGCGACGTCTTTAAATTCGACGCAGCGATTATCGTAAATGTGAGGGTAACCTTCCACGAGTTCGATTAACAAGGAGTCGCTGTCGTTCGTAGTTATTCCTATTTCCTCCTCGACTTCTTCGGCCTCGCACTGGATCATGTCTTCCTGAGATTCGTCGTACGTTTCGACCAAATCTTCTTCCATCGTCTCAGATTGGCATTCGAACATAAATAAAACTTGAAATTCTCCTGCCGCGGATTAAACTTGGGGACAACAAGTTTCCATTGGTTTCCAATTTCCATTAATGCGAGATTGTTGTTAAACAGAAACGAGGGAAACGGACCGGAATGGAACGGAACGCGCGCGAATTTCAAATTTGATTTCGCCAGAAAACGAATTCGTTTGATAAATTAACAAAAAATTATCATTTTCGTATGAATTCAGTATACATTTCGTTCACTTCGAATTAAATTCTAAAAAAATTAAAGATGTACTTACCCGAAGTTATCGTGATATCGAAATACATCGAAACGAACCGCAATCGTGGATTTGAACTTGGTTTTCTTTGTTGGCACAGAAAACACGTGCACTTTATCTTCCACTGCACAATTTCACTTGATTTGAACGCGAAAAACTCGATCGCGTTTGACGTTTGCGAAGCGCGGAAATTTTGGCGGGTAAAAATGCGAAAGACTCACCGATTTTGATGACCCTTTGTCCTTGAATACGGACTTACCTGGAATCAAATCATTACAAAAACTTTTAAACTGCCATTTTTTTAAAAAATCGAAGCTTCTCTATCCAGCAATCTAAAATTACCGTTAAATTTAATGCAATTATTGAATTTAATAAAATACCTTTCGATGACGAGGTGGATGCCGGAAATTTGGCTCTCAATTTTTCGCGTGCAGGTGAAACTGACGATTTGTGTGGAACGCGTCGAATTCACGCGTTGGCATTAGTTTTCACATATTCACTCACGAAGCACGGATAAATAATTAGTTTTATCATAAAAAGATATCACTTATTCGCACGATTAAAGAGATTCATTCGCGGTCAAACTGTGGAAAACAGGGACGCCACACAAAGGACGCCGTTCCTAAAATGGCGGTCACTCCGATGTCATCCGCATGCGCACTACTAACGCGCGAATTTCAAATTCGAATTCTTTCAGTATCGATATTATACTTTCATAATTCCTTTTTATCTGCGGATAACATTTCTTAAGTACTTTTTGATGCAATTTTAATCCCAAAGTCGATCTTTTAGTCTTTTCCGTTGATAAGAAAATGACGAAGGCGCAACCGCGCCCGCAAGAGAGAAAAGCTGCGAGCGAGATAAAGATAGAACTATACCCAGCTGTACTGTGACCACACCGTACTAAAAGAAGTGTACAGTGCGTACACGTACAGTTTTGGACACTTTGTTTGACCGCTGCCATCGAATTCAATTTTGTACTACTTTTGTTGCGACTAGGCAAATCGCTAAATTCCATTTCTAAATTCTCACCGAACGTCATTGCTTTTTCAAGAATCGAATAAATTGAAAAATGCCACGAGGTAATTGGCCACTGTTTATCCCAGCCTCGAAAAATGAAAATCTTTTTCGACCGCGACGTAGCACAGAACCAATTTGATAATCGTGACGATTTTCAATTCCTCAGGAAAATATGTGAATCATAAGGGGCGTAATCGCCTCTTCACCAACCCCGAGGAATTGGAGGAACAACGTAGACAGGACGAGGAACGACGCAAATGGAGGGTTGGTATTTTTAGGTTATATAAATTCAACGCTGTTGCTTCGGTATATAGCCCAAGGTTAAATACTTCGAGCGACCAATTCGCGAAAAACTGCGAATTCCAATATCACAATATTTCCGAAAACTTTGTTTCAAATTTCGAAAATTGTTACAGAAAAATAAAAACCAGGACTCGTCTAGCGAGGAGGAAGAGGAAGAGCCAAAAACGAGTAAAGACAAAGCGAAAAAACGCGATTCGGAGTCCGAGAGCGAAAGCGAGTCCGAATCGGACTCGGGAGCGGAGGTAAATTCCGATCACAAAAACCCTGGAGAACATGACAATAATCCAATGACATTTACAGGGAAAAGCGAAAGGGGTTGAGAATCTAATCGAGGTAGAAAATCCGAACAGGATACAAAAGAAGACTAAGAAATTATCCAAATTAAACGAGACGTTAACGAAGACTCCGAAGCCGGAACTGTCGCGAAAGGAAAGGTATTGAGATGACGTAACATGTCTTTCCGAAACCATAATAACAAAACGAATCCTTGTTTCAGGGAGCAATTAGAAAAACAAAGAGCCCAGGCAAACTATCAAAAACTGCACGCGGCGGGCAAAACCGACGAGGCTCGCGCGGACCTGGCGCGATTAGCGATAATTAAACAGCAGAGAGAAGAAGCCGCGAAAAAACGCGAGGACGACAAGAAGCAACGGGAAAACGCGCAACAATCGAAAAAGGAACAGATGCAAAAGGCTCTCGGGAAGAAGCCGTAGATCGATCGCTCGGAAACAATTCCATTACATTTAATCACGAATAACTTGTAACTGAACATGTTTTCAATAACAAATTTATTTGTATAAAATCCAATGATACTAATGTTACTCTGCGTTACGATGTTCCATCCATATTACTTTTCATACTAGAAATAAACATTCAATACTAAGACGACAATTTTGGCATTTCCGACGATCCGCAGCGACGTTATCGCGTCCAATAGAATCCATTATGCGCTTTTTTTTTGTCTCTTTGCCCAGCACTGAGCGTCAGGGAGGGGGAATCTCTGCATCAACATCGACTATATATGCACGTGATATAACGATTGCTTTAGCTTGAACAGCTGAGAACGCCGGAGTAGGAAGGTTCGCCGCGCAAAAACCATGGTTTTCTGAAAACTCGAGCAAACATGATGTGGGATGACATAGTTTACGTAGTGTTGTTGCTCTCGTGCGTGGGTTTCGGGCATTACTTTCGCCAATTGAAGGGAATCCAGCTGAAGCAATGGGTCGCGACAACGCTCGGTGTCATCCTGGCTTTCATGGTCTCGGGAAACCACATAGTGCATCCCTTGATTTTCACCTTCGTCAACGCATTCCTCATTACAAAACTCTCCTGGAGGTAACGTTTTACAATCGCAATATGTCGCTCGCAATTACATCCATTCAACTCTACATTGACGTTTATCGATTCTATCTATTTTTAAACTTAACATTTGAACTATATTATCTGCAACCGGTTTTATCGAATAAACATTTGTTTTTTTAATGCAAATTGAGGGAATTCCCCCCTCAACTGATGTTAAATCAACAAAGAAATTGCGCACTTGGGTATTGATTTTTCAGAGTATGCCACCTCGCCAGCGTTTTCTTCAGCTTTTCCTATTTGCTTTTCTTCTTCCGATTGTTGGATTGGTACGGCCTGCCTAATCCTCCAGGACATACGAATTTGATCCAAATGATCCTCACTCTAAAACTCTCGGGGATGGCCTTCGAAAGACACATAGCTCATACAACCCCGGAAGACGACGAACGCGGAGACAATAGAGAGGCTTTAAAAAACATCGGCTTCATGGAAGTCGTGCACTACGGGTTCAACTACTCGGGGGTGTTGTCCGGTCCCTACTACCGCTACAGAACATACTGGGATTGGCTGCACCGGCCTTTCTCCGAAAAGATCGATCACTGGGAAGTCGCGAGAGCGAAGCTCGCAGAGGCCTCGGTTTACTGCGTCCTTTATCTCATCTCCGAGCATTACTTCCCAGTCAAAGTAAATCAATACAAGAATACAAAACGTCGTCATTTTCCAACAAAAAACTGTCCTTTCAGTACGCGACAACGGAGGAATTCGCCGGAAGGTCGCTGGCGTATCGATTGTTCTTCATCTACCCGACATTCTTCTCCTTCCGCATGCGACTTTACACGGGGATGATGATCTCCAGCTGCGTCTGCTACATGTCAGGACTCGGGGCGTACCCGACGAGCAGTACCCCGGTTTCCGGAATGGGACCGCGAAATTACAAAGCCATGGAGGAGCTGTGAGTTGAACAAAACAAAAATTTAATTTCAGTGAAACAACGGGCCTTTCTCGCAGATTGAAGAATCCCGAAGCAATAAAAAAGGAGGATTTAGACTTTGAGACGGTCCACAACGTGTACCCTTGGATCTTGGAGGTGTGCCATTCGACGCGGGTCCAGATGAAGATGTGGAACAGCTGTATCCAGTACTGGCTCGGCACTTACGTTTACAGAAGGTTCCCCGTGAAGCAGCTCCGGATGATCGTGACCCTGGCACTTTCCTCCGCCTGGCACGGTTATTCCGCGGGCTATTACTTGTGTATTTGCCAGGTCGTGCTTTATTTGCCCTCCGAGGACATTTTCGTCAAGTATTATAATCAATTGGAGGAAGGGTCGCCTGTAAGTACGGTAAAATGAAAATCTTTGGCAAAAAGGACGCGAGAAAATGAAATTCGGCTTTTCCAGGACAAGAGGAAGTGGAAGATCATGCTGTGGGTCGCAAAGGTGACGTGCTTATCGTACTTGGCCTTGACTTTCCAACTCCTGGACATTTGGGACTGCTTAGACTACTACAAAAACGTGTATTTCGTTGGACAAGTACTGGCACTCGTTAGTTACATTATCGCGATAGTATTCGTACGCGACCATCTGAAGGAAAGGAACAAAGATGGAACACTAGTGGAGAAGAAAAAGGAGTAGTTTAAAAAAGTAATTCCGAAGTACGATAAGCTGCCAAGTGGAAATACGCAGATTGTAAATTTGCCTAGTGTACCAGAACATTTAATAAATTTTACACATTTTAGTCTTACTAGACAAAAGAGATTTCAATTAACGCATCGATGAAAACTGTTCAATTTCTGCTTATTCCGTCACTTTATGTTTTTACGAGGAATGTAAAATGAATAAAATCCATTTCGTTAAATCCTTTATTGGTCAAATTGCAAATTCGTAAATCCAAAACATCCAAGCCCTGTACGGAAAATTCGACGTTGTATACTTACGTTCGTGTCCCTTTTCTTCACCTAAAAATAAACACAGAAGCAAGAACCTCCCTTGCCCTACCATTCGCGATGCGGTACCATCAACATCGTGCGCGAGCAACATTTCCAAAGTTTAAGAAAACCCCCAAAACAGAGAAAAAGTTAACCGACTCCCCAAAACTGTGATGCTTGAAAAAAATTGAAAAAAGTCCAAAGAAATCGCGAGGTTCGCGTGGAAGAGAAGTGAGAAATTGAGCGTCCGGGCTCGTTTGAGGGAAAAGATACGTGCCGTGTTCGCGAGGTCTGGTGATTTCAAGGTGCTACCTGGACATTATCGGACTGCATCGGCACAAGCGTGGACACTCCCGCTATTTCTCTGCAGTCCGAGAGACAGACCCGGACCCCCCTGAGAGAGACAGCGCGTGTTTCGCCCAATCGCTCGCGAACCCCTTTCTCACCAGACCAGCAACCGCTTTCTCTCTACTGCAAACTGCATACAGCCCTGCTACTCGGCTTACTCTGCTTACTCAGCTACCCCATCATCAGCTACATTCGCCACTCCTTCCCACCGCCTGTGGCACCATAAAATCACAACTTAGTTACGTGGAATCAATCCTCATTCACCATTTATACGATTCTTAAATATACATGCAGACTGTGCTGTCTAAGATACGCTTCTTCGGACCGTTACAATTTCGCAAATACATTTTTCAACGCGCGATCATCTTTCAGACTCCAATCGATAAACTTCCCTGTATAGCAGTTAGCGGACCGAGCATTTCCATGCCAAGTTTTCGCACTCGGCGTAAAAATGCTCGAGATGTGGCGAGTAAAATCATTCGTACAATTTATCACTGCATTGTTTTTTATAATTCAGGACTTACAGAAATGTCAATAATGTCGATGTAACAGGTAATTAGTCAAGCGACTTACGACCTAGCAAGTGTAGAAAACTATCTAAGACATGTCATTTTCGATTCGGAATCCGTCAGTGCTTTTTATTTAAAACGTAAATTCCTTAAATCTATCTAATTGATTGAATGGCGATTTTTAAAAGTTCGCATTTCTTTACAATTTCTTGGTTACAAATTTTTCAAATTACATGAGTCAGTTCGTGATGCCTATGAAAACACATAACTTATATCTAAGGCGATCTTTACAGATCGAAAAAAGGATGCAACATCCTACTTCGTTAATCGACTTTAAAACTTTCACGGAAAGACTTTTGGTGCGTTGGACAGTGACGATAAGATAAGTGTTTCTTCCGTGCAAAAAATGTGTCGAGCATCGTAAAGCACGGTGCTTCGCCTGAGAATTTGTGTGAAGGAATTTCGAAGGTGTTTCTCATCGTTTTTTTATTTAAAGACAAAGCAGTGACGAAAACAGTGTTAATGAAACTATACCGCACACGTTATTTCTTTCCTTTTTTCCAATCATTTGCGTGATAAAGCAACCGCGCGAGTCAAAGGCAAATACATGCTCGGGAAATGGCGACGATATAAGAGGGAAGAGTTACGAAAAATATGGGTACTTGTCGCGTGGGGCGAGCCCGGTTACAATCGAATCTTTTGGCTTCTCAACTCTAACAAAAATGCGCAGCTTTATCATCATAGTCACGCGTATAAATGATAAAAACATTCGAATGTGCTAAGTATGATGAAGGTATAGAGATGAGAATACCTTTTATGAGAATACTCTGCACTCGCGACCGGAGTACTCGTGCTCATTCGCTGGTAAATATCTCGCTTGATTGTTCTTGAGTTTATTAGTCTCTGGAAAAGGGAAGAAATTCATCAATAGTCATTCAACGTTTATCGACATACGAATCAACAAATCAAAACCTCGATTTGGAGCGACTGTCCTTCTGCCTATCGGCAGACTTGCTGCGAGTATGCGATTTTCCTCTTGAACTTTTGCTGTCGGAACGAGAGTGACTGCGACTGCGGCTGTACGAACGCCTGTTGCGGTCCTTGTCGCGACTGCGAGACCTCGACCTCGACCTACTCCTGGAACGACGGCGATCCCGGCTGCGACTGCGTGATCTAAAGGAAAAATGAGGCGATTTTAGACATCGTGGAAATGCATTCTTTGGCGGGGTGAAATTACCTTCCACGACGACGACTTCCGCGACTTCTATGGGGAGAAGTCGGTCTTCCGTAACGAGCCATTTGGACTCGGAGCTCCCTGCCATCTAAAAGTCGTCCGTCCATGGCGTCGAGTGCGTCCTCCGCGTCACGTTTGTCGTAAAACCTGCAAAAAACAAAATCGTTAATTCAGAGATCGAATAAAATCAAATTTTACAGTGAACTCTCGTTTATTTTAAATACATCGAAAACGCCGCCATTTTAAAAATAAACAAGTCACATATTCCGTAAAAGAAGGAATCGTCGTGAAAAAGGCTAAAAAGTAAATGAAACTTGCGTTGTCAAAATCTAAAAAGCGGCGTCACAGCTCGAAATCCTTCCCTCCGCGCGCGCGCACGCGCGAGAGTACAAGCGTACGTGTATTTTCGGGTACAAAAATGACGAACGATGACGTCAGGCGACGGTTAGATTTATTTCGGGCGAAAAAATTGCGCCTCGTCGAGCTGGAAATGCCCGTTATCGCCGGGCTTCGCGGGGATAACAAAAAATTCTTACCTCACGAAAGCGAAACCGCGGCTTTCCCGCGTGAAACGGTCGCGGGGTATGTAAATATCGCCGACCTCGCCGCATCTTTCGAACGCGCGACGAAGATCTTCCGGCGTCGTTCGATACGTCAAGTTATCCACCTTCAGGGACACCATCCCGTCGATTCGCGGCGGCGGCCGACCGTAACTCATTCTCGCCGCTTTTTCTTCGGATTTAGCGATTTTTGCGACGGAACTTGCACGGGGAACTTGGCTTACGACGAAACGATGACGAACTGCAAAATGGCGGACGAGAAACTAATGGCGGAAATGGCGTCGGCATCGACCCTGGGGGTGGGGGAGCGAGACAAGATGCGCCGGAAGTAGGCGTGTAGCGCGAAATTTGAATCTGAAAAACACGAATAGATCGATTTCGAAAAAAAAAAATTCGTATATTTACACGAAATAATGAATGAATAGGCGAAGAAAAGAACAGGGAACGAAATGAATAAATGTAATCAACACGTTACTTTTATTGGAGATTTAATGAAGCTGCGTCTGTGGTATCACAACAATGCCCTTTTATGAGATTTCCCCCCTTCCCTCCGATCCCCAGCATTCGATTAACGTCGTTTATACTCTCAATTACGGAAACAGCTTCGATTTCATGTAAAAAATTCAGCTGCAACATTTCTATACAATTTCATATTGGTCCTCGGCCCGTAGCGTTCGCCGACTCGCGTTGACCATTGAACACAAAAAAAATCGCAAACTTTCAACTGGGATAAAAATTAAAAATCGTAACGCGAGGTCGGCGAGCGCGCCGATGAAAAGCTTGGTCGTACACAATTCGAGAAAACATCTTTCGTCGAAGAAGCAAAAAGATACGAAGACAGAGAGAAGAAGAAAACCACAAAATATCGCTCGTGAGATTCTCCGTGTATAAACTCGGCACACCTGTCATGGTTGGTAGCGCTATTTATAAATAAAATACGTCGCCGCAGCGTCACGGGTAAAATCATCGAAACTTGTTGTACACGTGTATAAAAACCGTACGAGTATGCGACGAAATGAACAGAATGACTTTACAGGATGTGAGATAACGAAACGCGCTTTCGTCGGGTATTGCAACGAGAACCGTTGTATGCCCTCGTAAAATCGTACGAGTGTATAAATAGACGGAATCCGGCAGATGCAGGAGGCCGAGCGAAATCCTGCATCGCGAGCTCGAGTGAGGAGCGACGTTTTTCGCCAAATGACTCTCGGACAATTTGGAAATACGAAAAACGCGAAATCACTCTCGCTCGGCGAAGAATTTACAATTTTTCATCCTGCGTACGTTGCTTACACTATGTACTATTCAACAATTCAAATACTTATAATGATACACACAACCTTGAATAATCTCAACAGCTGCTGGCCTTAGCCCGAATTATCTTATTATAATTCTGAATACAAAAATTAATTTCCGCTATTGCTAACGTTCGTGTATTTTATTCGGTACTCGTCCGGGTCGCTACAAAAATCCCTTGATCGATTCGCCGCTCGTTCCGACGTCAACTTTCTTTTCGGTAAATACGGTAGATACATTCATACATTTCATCGTTGATTGTAAAAGCGTCGCTCTTTCCGTTCTCTTTTCCTCGATTATTATCATTACACACATTTACGACTCGATATAAAAATAATACTCAGTCAATCAATTCGAATTAATACTCGCGCAGAGAGAAGCGTTTCTTCCATCGTGCCAAAAAATTTGCATTAACGGACGGAGCGTTGTTTGCACGTGCAATTTTTACAAAGACAAAAAAAAACAAAAACAAAGATCTGTCGCTCGCAGTTTATCACTAATCTCGTCGTTCGGAGAACAAAGTAATGTACGATTGAACATTTTATGTACAAACAAAAGTCGATTTACAATGAACAAAACCGGCCGAAAAAAAAGGGAACGAACGCGTTCGCTAAGACATTTCGCGTACTGGCGATGGCCTAAACTTAACTAACGAAAAAGTACCTCGCGCAAGGTACCGCGATGAATGAAGCCAGTTGGTGCGAAAAACAAATAAGTTACGAGTTTAAATAAGATCGGTAAGAGTAGTAAAAAATAAAAATTATAAAAAAACACGAAGGGCAAAGAAACTAAATAATTTAATATTAATAATCGTAATTAAGTAAGAAATCGTTGCGGGGTTCGTATTAAGTAAAGGTCGATTACAAACTAAAAACACTAAAATCAAAGGTGTGGAATACTGATATATAAAATCTATAAGAAGCCTCGACTACCATCGCTACATTCAACTGCTTTTTTAAACCCATGGCGTTCTCACAACTAATTCTTCGATTCGTTACAAAAAGTGTTTCGCTATGCTCGGCATTTAATCGACTAATATTAATATCAATAATAAAATAGCAATACTCGGTCAGTTGATAATAGTTATAAAAATATCATCTAGCATTCAGCATTAGTAGAGAGCTCAAAAACTTAATCTACTTACGAGCCTAACGCGCGACGTGATCCGAATAACCATCACAATCGCCGCGTTTTAACAATCTAGTAATGAGCCAAGTTGTAAAAAAAAGAGAAAATAATTAAAAAAATGCCTAACAATGTCACTGTCCGTTTCTCCTTTCTAGCGGTATTATTAATAGCCATTTGTTTCTCGTATTGTACAAAATTTCCGAAGACACGTTTCCCCGAAAGAAAACAATATTCGCTGGAATATACATCGCGCTTCTCGTTATTTATCATACAAATGTTATACACAACGTCACGAATTTGTCGTTTGTAAGGCTCCTTGGATGGACTAATACTAAAATGCGATCGCCGCTGCTGCGTTGCGCAAAAAGTGAAATGGAAGACATCGAGATCGGTTTTTTTTTACGATCAACAACGACGCAGTCGAAGAAAGATGCTCCCCCCCCCCCTTTCTGAAAGGGGGCGGAAAAACGAAAAAAAAAAAGGGAAAAATGTGCAATGCCGAAAAAGTTATCGGGTAATTTTTCGAGCACTGAGAATGAAGAGTTCGCTGTAGTTGTGAGGAAGGAAAGAAGAAGTGAATTTCTTTTTAATGCTCCTAACTATATACTCTATGTTATAGGACTAAAACTATTTTTGGCAAAGTTGTTTAGGTATACATTTAAAGTATAACAATACATGAGTAGGTGCACTGGCCATTGTATTATGCACTATTCAAGTTTTCTTAATATCTGTTGACTGAGACATTAGAAACTGTACAATCTCAGAAAACTGCGTCATTGGTGCTCGATTACAATAATACTTTTTCCAACGCAACTGCAATGTTTCGTAGATTTGCATTTTTACATTCTGAGCATGAGATGCATTGTGCGGTAAAAGTAAAAACGAATAATTGCTGTTCGTGTAAAATAGAGAGCTCGGAAAATTTTTCTTTCTTTTATCACATTGTTTTATTCTATTTGTACTTTCCTCAAACTTCCTATCAAAAATACAATGAAATCGGAGAAACCTACCGCGGTCGAACAAACGAGAGGATTTTGTCGTCGAAAAACAGCAGCGGCGAGGCAATAAAATTTCTTATCTTCAACGTTCGGTATATATCGCGAGTGTAATTCTACATTCAATATTTCCTGAATTTCCTGTAAGATTTGGGCGCAGTCCAATAGAGACATCCCATCGTTCGAGTATTATCGTGAAACGAGACCTAAAATTACCTTTTAAGTACAATCTGAAGCTCTCGAGGCTTCGTAAAAAAAAACCTTTTCTGTTTTCTGAGTTACGTTTCATTTATTTTAATACTCTATCTATTTTCGTAAGTAAAATCTCCGTACGGTCGCAGACATCAAATACCCCAAGTACAAAAAGTGAAAATGCTCGTCGAGTCGAAACCAATTGTTGAAATACGAGTATCAATAAGTACGAATCGTCAGAGAAACGTCTTCTAATCAGTCGAAAAAGCGAATGATTACGTCGATTAAATGTGATGCGTGTGAGGCTTCTTTTCTCATATAAATTAATGCAATTGAGATTCGTTAATGCCACCGTCAGACGTTTCTCTGGAGCAAAACAACCGCAAGCCCGTGGAACAAAACGACGAAATCTCACTTCCAATAGTTCTCACCAGCTCGAGCATCGATAATTCCCATTTGGAAAACAAGAATCATCGACATTCGCGCACGCGCGAGACTACCGAAACGGAAAAAGTGAGAAAGCGAAGAAAAACAAGGTTGCAAAAAGAAAGGCTGTTATGTACACTGCCCGCCCGGACGTCCTCGTGTAGGCATTCGAAAAATTTTGTATAAAAATATTTTTGCATTCGTATACGTATGTACAATTCACGTTAGTTTACACTTAATACTGTGCTTTAATATCATTCTCATAACGCTCTGCACCACGGGCCCTTTTTCCATTCCATAACGTTGCTTTTTAAATCCTAAATACATCAACTCCCAGCATTGACATTCCATTTTTCTGCATTACTTTTCTCTTTTATAAAAAATTGAGTGCGTACGCGCGCGCGTACGAGGCACCGAAAATTGAGGACTCGCAGTCTACGCCCTGAAACCTTAAATCAACGTTAAGGCCTGTTCCATTTAAACCAAAAATTTCATTGCGCCTCTTCCGACAAAGACGTCGCGACGAGATTCAACGGCACATCCGACACGTTTTCCTCGTCTTCTTCGTCCCCTTCGTTACAGTCTTCCATCGGGTACACTTGCTCCCTGCCCTCGATCTTCATGTGCGGCAAAGGAACTCTCGACGAAATTTGTGGATTCTACAAATTCATAACACAATCAATACAGATTTTAACAATTCAATAACAAAAGTCGCGCGCAAAACCATCTCTCCGCACTCACATGCATCAAGAAAGTCGACAAGGGAATAGAATAATTCATCTGGGACGTCGGCGGGGGGTTGTGCACGCCAGGTAAACGCGGGGGCGTCAAAGCTGCCATCATCAGGTGCGGCTGTATTTGACGCCGCAGAGCTGCCAGCATGTCTGCACTCTCAGAGTCCATCTGCTCATTCGCCGCAGGCAAAATCGCTTCCTCTTTTAATTCTAAAAAAAACCCCCCCTCCATCAGCAAAATTCACCTCTCCTCCATCAAACACAAGAAAAAACCAATCGTTACTTCGATGCCTCATGGGTTTCTCGCCCTTGGGCCTGCGTCTCCGCGTGTGTATCGTGTCCCTTCGCATGGTAACGGGACGATTCACGCCGTGAAGTTTGTAATAAAGTCCGCACGCGTTACAGACCATCTCCCCCTTCATATTCCGCCTCCAAATCGTCGTCGTCATAGTCCCGCAGTTCGTGCACGACATGTCGACCTTTTTCGTGAGATTGCCGCCCTGTTGATCGAGCTGGTGCTTCTGTTCCTCCAACTGTAACACAAATCAAACATTAGTAAATGCTTTTCGGAAGCCTCCGCCGATGTTTACCTTGACTTTAATCTTGTTTGACCAAGCCGTAAAGTCTTGGGCTTGCTCCTCGCCGGATTCGTGCGAGTAGTTGATAAGGCTGGGACTCGTCGGGGCCTTGCTAGGGAAACTTTGTTTCCTTTTGTTGCCCTTCGTCTCCTTGCGACCGATACTGGCTGGACTGGAAGGGTTACTATCTAAAGAGGCACTCTGAAAACAACAAAATTCCATCATTAAAAATCCGAAAATAAAGTCAACCGTCGACAACAATAACAAAATGTCGACGAAAAGCAATTCCGTAAAGTCGAGAAACGTCTCTTCCACCGTCGAGTCGTGATCCATTGTAACTTTTATGACGCCCGCAGGAAGGAGAAAAAGAAAGAAAAGGAAAGAGCAAACGCGGCACCGAATTCTTTCCGTACCAGCATTTTTTATAGCCTTCTCCATCCTTAACAATTGGGGACGCTCAAAGGCATTCCTTCCTTTCCCTTCCTTTCCATTTTCCAGATGGAAATCTTTGTCACCAACCATATAAAGCAGTGAAAGATAACAAACGCATCAAAAACGTCCACTTTGACTTAAATTTCTAATCACTGAAATGCCTAATTGTCCAACTGATAAACCAGCAAGAAAATCGTCCGTTTCAATGGCCCCAAAGATAACGCTAATCCCCCAAATTCCTTATCGCGCTCGTAATTAAATAACCGTCAACCCCGATAATTAAGCGACTGAAAAAAAGCCATTTAACAAGAACGCACGCCCACATTGTTATTGTAGGAAAAGGACACAAAGGCGTTTGAAAAATCCTTAAAAATCGGGCTTATCTGAACATCTGTTAACAGCGGTTTGACATGCCGAGTTCCAAGGGTCCGAGCGCTCACGGGCCTATCACAAAGAACTTTCCAGTTATCTATTATCTGCGAGGCCTTCAAGGCCTCTTACCTGCGGGCAGGTGGGCCCTGAATAGTGGGCCCAAGGGATCCCTCGTCAAGACAACCAAGGGTCACCCGACCTGCCTTCTCTCTATACCTGCTTTTCTATTCTCCGAGTATTTGCACTGGGCAAAATGCACAAACTCCCGAACAGACTCTATTTGCAAAGATAGCGCAGTCAAAATTTACAGGCTTCCCGTCCCAGCGTCAACAATGTTTTACATATCCCACCATCGCCGCCGTTTAACAAAGATCGAACATTCGTTACACTTTCCCCCAAAAGAAAAGTACATGGAAATTCGAGAATTGTTTCTCGGAAAGTAATTCCGTGATCGAGGAGCCGAAGAAAAGGCGGGCGCTGGAAACGGGTTTCGGCGCTTCATTAATTAGATTCGGAGTCAGTTTTCGACGGTCCCAGCATCCCATCTCTTTGTTATCATAACTGTGTAAGCGTTTGCTCGCGTTTTCCGGTATCTACAGTGTTGCCGGTTCGAAGCTTCTCGGGCCAATAATAGGGGCGAGGCGAGCGGGGGAGCGGACAGGCCCGGGGTGAAAATGGGCTTTACAGGATTTCCAAACTTCTCGGAAATCCCTTGTGGCCGAAATGAAATGACCGCGTCTCCTCGAAAAGCATACTACGGCAAAACTTCATTTATTTTCCATGCATTTAGAACTCCGACTAATTCCAAACTCGATTCCCAGAACAAAAGAAAACAATGAAAACCAGAAAAACCAGAAAAACGAACCTTGTTTTCTATACACGAAATGTTGGTCCTGTTCCCGAGAACGGGACAGTCTGGGATGGTGCGTTCCATGGTGGTGCCCTGAGTGTCCCGGTAAAACCTAACCTGGGGCGAGGTTCTTCCCGCGTCAATGGCTGAAATTCCGATTTGCCGGTTGTTTATCAAGGACCGGAGCAAATTCGTAGCTTCCCCAGTGTACCCGTTATTCAGCTTGTCCCCATTGGTCCTGGTGATTTCCAAGTTCCTGTTACTGCATTGATAACAAAAATTTCAACATTAGGTCAAAGTAAACAAAAAACTCCCAGGGAGGTTGGTATCTTTTGTCAGCTGGTCAAAAGGAAAAGTGACAATGAAAAAAAGAGGCATCTATATTAACTTAGCTGGGACCCCGAGTGTCTTTACCCACGGGGGGCATTGTTATCTTATCTCGGGACCTGCTGAGCTATTTAGAAAAAAGGTGAAAAGGGAAAAAACACCTGGGAACGGGAAAAACTCACTTGGCAAGAGCTTGCCATAATTTCGTCGTTTCCTGATCGATGTGAGTGGTGTCCGAGCAGTTACTTTCCGGCGTGTCCATTCGATTAATGGGACTTCGATCGGACGTGGTACTGTGCTTGGAACCGCTGTTATAAAGATCCGCCCTGCCTCGTTTCACGGTCATGTCATAACCATTTTCCTCGCCGTCCGTATCCTGTTCGTACCGGTCCTCGATCTCCAAACGGTCGGGGTCGGAACTGTTGGAGGACAAATCGTCTTCCGGCAAATCGCACTTGGCGACGCCCTCTTGCTCCAGGGGTTCATTGGGCCGCGATTCCACATGGTGCGTTTGCGTCTGAGGTAAGATATTTTGATTGATGCTGACTGGGGAATTCGGCTCTTGGTTGAACAAAGTTTTGTTAAGCTGCAGAAACGAGTGTAGGGGACTAAAATCTGCGACTTTGGCAGTGGAGAAAGACTTTTCCTGAAACAAAAAGCGAGGCGTTACTTCGAGTTTCGAGCACCTTGAAACGCGGCGTGCGCGTCGCACACATGGCCGAGTGTTCTTATCTACAATCAGATTGCACATGTTGCACATTCTGGATTGCATCATTACTCGGAACGAAACGACTGCCCGCTGTCAGCGCGTTGCCTCGATTTCCAGCGAAAAAGCCGACTTTTCGCGAAAACGAGCCGACGCCGCGCATTTTTCTCTTTTCGAATCCTCCGTTTCGTCATTCCCTTTACCTGTAAGTCGTGCGACGATAATTGCTTGGCATAATCCAGGTACTGTTTGAGTATAACGTCAGATTTACGTGAGGACTCACGAAAATTGTGGAGCACGTCTAATTTGTAAACGCAGCGGTGACAAATTATCGGTGGCATGGAATCGTCATCCTTTACCTAAAACCAAAATTTCAATATTCAATCTTATCTCCGCGTAACTATTTATAGACAAAGAGACTATCCGCTACCATAAAAAGAAAGATAGCCGATAAAAACACGGTTTCGGGAAATTTTTCGGAGGTGAAAAATCGAGAGGGTATAAATGAGAGAGAGAGAGACGGAAGATATATCCCGCGGAAGCCGCGGATCGGGAACGCGCTCGGCTGACAAGAGGCAGCGCTAGGAGGCCTCGTGTGAAACTTGATAAGAGGGTCTTCCAAATAAGGACTCGGCTCCCCCCGCGCCGTTTCCGAGCCGTCTCCGCTCCCTTCTCTCGTTCTCTCTCTCTTACTTGCTCCCGCGAGCAACAGCCTCAGCCTCGGGCGGCTTATCACTGCCATTTTAAATCAGCGCGAGAGGTGGCTTATCTCGCGGACACATCTCTTGCCAAACTTTCTCCCGTGGCACGCGCGCACACCGAAGCACGCTCCCTGTACGTGCACGCTCGCTCCTGAAAACGTGTCGCTCGTTTCTATCAGCGCACCCGCGGCCCAGATGTTGCGTCTATTTCGGAGGCTCGCGAATTCAACGAACCGATCTTACCGTGATCGAGAGACAAGCCAGTATCTTCTCGGCAAAGTTCCGTTGTGCCCCTTCGTCCTCGAATATCGACAACTTGACACCGTCCGAGGATAAACAAAGGCGACAGAGCTCGTAGAACTTGGGCGGTACATCGAACATTATTGTTGTCGGCTCCGGCTCCGCGCGGCCCACGTAGAACGCGAGTCATTAAAGTGTTCGTCGTACACACCACTTCGGCACTCGCGATGCTTGCCTTGCTTTGGCTCTCCGCGAATCTTTCTCCACTGCCCCCGGACCGGACTGCGCGCACTGACTGACTGACTGACTCTCCCCCGACTTCGTTCTGAGCGGAACTGCCTGGGAAGCGCGGATTACTTATCACAGTCACCGCGGCGGCGGCGGCGGCTCATTGTCAGAGAGGAGCGGATTCTTGCGTGTTGCGCGCCTGCGACGATATTCCGAAACGTGTATGTGAGAGAACTCACGGACACTCGCGCGCGCGGTGGCCCTTCTCGTGAAAGCATGTGTACACAAAGAAAAACTCTTGCACGCGGGGGGAACGAGTGTGTTGTTTTTGTGCTTCAGTAGTTGATGGTGGCGCCGCCACTGCGACACGCGGTAGCCATGCTTTTTCCGCGGGAAATTTTAAATCTTCACATTTCGATTTCGTCTTTATCGCGGTAATAAAATCAGCTCGTTTTCTGTCGTGTTTTTTTATTACGAATCGACGTAATCGCAATTTTTCATGATGAATAGTCGTGGATGGATGGAAATTTTTGAGAAAGTCAAGGATCGGGGATTATATTCGGCGGACCGGCGAGATGAGGAAAACGGGTTTCTTATCACGCGTCATTTTACCGAGAACTTTATTACGTGGTGTAAGTAGCCCAACCCATAAATAAATCGAACGAATGGGGGGAATGACTAACGCGAGATTACGCGAGCCATCGAGCACTTTCGACCCACGCCGCCGTTTTATCACACGCATAAATACGATAGGCGCGAGGAACAAAGTCGTGATATAATGACACACCTGTACGCGCGACGTACTTAACAATTTCATAGTTTAATGACTGAGTCTTCCTGCTCGTCGCTTCCACCGCGTGCGCTTCTCTCATTTCCCGATTCGGCCTTCGCGACGAGCGCAAAAAAAGCATTTAAAGACCGTCTTTATCACGCCGATACTGTTATGTGTATCGCAATCGCGCGAGACGCAGTTTCGAAATCAGGACACATTTTATCGAGCCGAATGCAGGTGTGTTTTACAAAAAAAGGCATCTCGTTGGGAGATGATCAACGAACGATTCCCGTTGTTTATATTACAGAATAACAATTCTTTATGTACATAAAATACAAGGTTCGCCCTGCGATCGAGGAGCGCGCGGGTAAATCACAAGAGCCAGCGGACATTGACACAAACGACGCCGCGCTAATCGTCATTGGCGCGAGAATTCGCAAAATGCGGTGTACAAAATAAGCAGTATTCTGTTTCATATAAACGCTACTTTTTCAACGCATTCCGCGGCTCAATGCCACCGAGCGACACGGGCATCAATCGCGCTTCGCCATTGAATGTCATGAATATTAAATGACGCTCGGTGAGTAATACGGCTATGCGCACGCCGTTAGGAACCGCGTTTTACATAGAATTTCATGTATCATACAACGACTCAGACGTACAAAGAACCCAAAATGTATATACTCGGTATATACATTTTATTGACATCTCAGAATAAATCGCAATCGCAACAAACCAAATTCTTACAAACGAATTAACAACAGTTTCAAGTTTATATTAGAATTATGTATATGTACACTATATTACAGCGTCATGCCTTAACAAACAAATACGTAAGTCCTAAATGCTCTTTCAACGTTTTTGTACATGAGAATTCGGCGGTTACAAAAATATCATTGGACGCGAAAGAACATCGCACCAAAGTTCGCAAAACATGTATCACAATTCGTCCCGCAGAATTTTCATCGTCCTGTTCTCATCGACAGTTTCCACGTTGTTGCCATTACGAATGACGGACAAAGTTCCGTAGTAACCGCGGAACTTTTGCCGCAGTAATCGCACTTTTGTCTTTTCTTTTCCGAGATCGTTGACGGATTTTAAGACGAGGTGCACGTCCCTAACGTGGTTCAGCTTGACCAGTATTTGTCGTCGCTCGTTGCCGAAGCGTCTCTTGCCCAAAACGGAGGCGTGCCTCCGCAGCTTCCGGTATCGGCGAAGGTGACTCTCGATGACGTCGAGACAGAGAAGCCGAATGCGCGCGACGCACTCTTCTGGCGATTCGCCAGCTCCGAAATGACAAATGTTGATCAGCGCATCGATGTGCGAATCTTCCTCCAGGTTCGCCAACACAAAGTTCGCAAGATTCGCGATCGTGATTGGCAGCGAGAAAGGGAAAACCGTGCTGTCCTCTTTCCTGCGATTTCAAACGATTACATTATTTCGTGGATTTTTCGGTGTCGTGAAAAAGAGGAAAATTCACCTTCTCGCTGGGAAAAAGAGGATCGAGGGATAGCGGTTCATGCTGTATTCCCAGGGCAGATCGTTGTGGTCCCCGTCGACCCTGACAAACCTCAAGTTGTCCATTTTGGATAAGTAATGCGCCACAGTTAAGAAAACGTATCCTACGGCGCTGCAAAATGCGCAGTACGGCGAGTGGTACATGACGACAACGTCCTAAAAGTGAAAAATATTTTCAGCCACAAATCACACGCATATCCCAGGCGTGAAATTACCCTCGAAGGATCCAAAATCGTCGGTAGAAACGTTTCCGTCGTGAGTTCCGTGACGCAAACGCCGCTCGAGTTATTACCCTCGCATCTCTTGTCGGTTTCGCGCTTGCTCGGCAAATGTCTCGAATTTTCGGACCTCAAATTCCGTTGCAACAAGCCATGCATGTAATTGCTTATAAATCGTATCAGTGAACCACGGTTCAAATCCTCCTGCATCGTGTACTGGCTTTCTTGCTAAAAGAAAAAATAAGCGAGTGAAATTTAACAAAATCATTGGAGTTTTAGGATTTAATTTACAAGTGGATCGACGATGATAACAGCGGTCTTATCGCGCCTGCTGAGAACGTCGACGCCGAGGTTATTGGCGAAATGATAATAATAAGAACTGTCTATAGCGACGAAAAGCAACGTCCTGTTGCTCCGACATTTCACATCCTTCAAATTCGCGCTTTCGTCTCCCTCGTCTTTCGGAAAAATCGGCGACTGATGATTATTCCCGGTCAAAAATTGCCGACATTTTTCTCGGTGGAAGTGCTGCTTTATGGACTCGCTGGACAACGGGTCGATTTCCTTTTCCGCGTGAGATTGTTTGGAAAAGTTCTCACTGAAACGATAAAGCGCAAGATTAGGGATCGCATTTCTCATTTTTTTGAAGAGAAGATGCGTACGAATGAAATGACGTTTCTTTATCGTCTTTGTCCTTGGCACAGCAGTACTCGTAGCGCTCCTGGTCCTTGGGTTTCAGTGGCGGATACAAAATGTCAGTTCCCCTGCAAACCTTCTCGTTGTTTTTCACCGATACCGTACAAATTTCGGACTCGTGGTTTAAAAAAGCAGAGCCCTTTTTCTCGCAGAGCAGACACTTGTTCATCACGATCCGGGAGCAGCAGCTGTCGTTGATCCAATTCTGAAGAGAAATGCTTATCACCGGAGCTTTTCGATGGACTTTGTCTTCCGTTAAAAGGGCCGAGCATTTCCTTAACTCGTCGCGGTACGAAATCTCTGCATTCGCGCGTTTTTCCCTTAGTCCACTGATAATCTCATCCCTTATCAAATTCACATCGCAGCTGTAATAATCGAGTCCGACTTCCTTCAGCTGGAATAAAAAATTTGTTCTTAGAACTTTTACACTTTTTGAATTCAAGACATTTTCATTTATACCAAATCGTAATTGTAATTGCTGGAAAGTAATGGACTCCTGGGGGTGAATAAAAACAGAACCGGCCCGTTCCACAAAAATGGAGCGAGCGTCAGCGACTTGCTTCCCGGTGGCTGCAGCCAGAGCGCGACTCGATGCAGCGAATTCTCCAGCCACTGAAACAGGTTTTCCGACGTCCATTCCTTGTCTTCCGGGAAAATCTGAAAGAAAATTCAACTATAGAAGTATTCTTAACAGAAAATGATTTTTGAATGAGTTAACAATTACCAATGTTTCATTCCACATGAACAACGCAGCACCGGGGGAATGAAACACTCCAAAGTCTGCCTGTGCCGACTTCGTGTTTGTGATTACAGAAAACATCACGTCTCTGTTGGGATCGCGTTCCAAATACCGAATCGCAGCTTTATGGAACTCCTTGTAACCAGGACTCTTCGCCAAACCATTGAAGTCGAAGAACCCCAAGAAAACAGCCTGAAAAATGCAAACTCCACTGAAACCTTGTTTTATTCGAACTTTGTTTTTTACTTCGGAGTGAACGCTCACATCGTGCTCGACGAGAAGCTGCGTGACTTGCTTTTGGTTTGATACCCTGACAATGGGATTCATAAAGGAATCTAAGAAGCGTATAATGTATGGCGCCGTTAAAATTCCTTTGTACTGAACACCGGAATCTCGAGCTGGGTACAGCATCAGAACCGGGTAACTTTGGATTTTGTTGTAGTGTGTTCTGCAGTCGGATCCGGGATGCCAGCAATTGATCGCGGCAAAAAATACCTGAAAACAGTGACGAATTAGAACAACGGATAATCGTTATTTGAGAGTTCTTACCTGGGAATGATAATATTTGGCCACGATTTCGAACTCTTCTCGCACAGCTTGGGACTCGGCATCCCAGGGAGCATAGAACATGATGAAACTGAAATCCGAAGTCGTCACTCGGTCCACCATCGCTCCCAAATGTCCCTGGTAGAAATCCAAAACTATCGAAGTTTGGTTGAAAAAAGGCCGAGCTGAAGGTGGCTTCGATACTTTCGGAGGCCTAAAAAACATCGTAATAAATAACGGAATTTTTGCAATAAAAATAAAATCAATGATTCGCGATTTTTTCGGAAAGTTTCGAAAAGTATTTTGAAAAAAAGGTAACCTAAAAATCTTACGGGCTGAATCGAACGCAGACCGCTGCGAAAGCGAGGATGAGGAAGACGATTTCCCGCGTGTAGCTCATTTTCCGGAAAATGCGCTCGTCGAGATTCAACTGCGGCGCGGAGAGTGGTTCTTCCTCTTTTTCGTCAGCCACGTTGTTACTTCCTGAATCGGACCATTCCCGAGAGGCCGCGTGTGAATCGTGTAAATTATCAGCATTTCTCGAAATCTTCGCGTCCGTGATTGACATTGTCCGTCGCGTCGGGAAGTTGCCCGATTCGAGAAATCGCGGTTTAATCCGAGAGCATTTTCGCGGCGAGGGTTCGCGGAATGTATAATTTTAGCGACGCCGTAACTTGATTAGGAACGATTCGGTAGGAATTTTTCTTCGTCGGCGACTTGCGCATATGTTGCTCATCGCGGTGGCAGAAAACAGCTGATCGCTGTCAAGTGTTTAGTTCGGTATGAAGGGAAACTGTCTTACCATGCGACCCTGGCGGGTTTTTGGGGAACTTGATTTGCCGCCATTCGCCATTTTTCTATTTTATTCCGGGGAAATGATGAATGAACGAAGAATTCCCAGATTACAAATTTAATTCAAATCATGAAAAAATGGCCCAAAACAATACAATAATTGATATACGGCCAGAATTCATTAATTATCATAGATTTAAAATAGTAATTCTTTAACCAGTAAATATTACAATTTCGGCACAAAATTCAATTTTCCACCGAAGAAATTAATTTTTTCAAAATACGAATAATCAAGCTTTGTCTTTGCGACGCGTTTGCTTCTTGCGCGACGCGTACTCGCAGCAACAATCGTTTTCACCAGAGCTGGTTTCCGACGAGGAACCTGAAACGATAAACCGTCAAATCGAGTTCCAAATTTTCGAATAACTTCGAAAAAACGACTCTCACGTTTGCGACGATTCTTCTTCTTGGCGTTTTTCTGCGCTTTCTTCAGGGCTTTCGGGCAGTTCTTTTTCTTCCCGCCCCGTTTCTTTTTCGCCATTTTACTGCAACATTCTTCGTCGCAGCTCTCCGAGTCCGTGAAGTCGCTGGAATCTGAAGTACTCGTGGTGTCGTCATCGCTGAAGTCCGAGTTGCTCGAAGTTTCCGAGCAATCAAACTCGACCTTTTTATTGCAGCGAGACTTCGTCCGTGGCTGGCTCTTTTTCTGTAGAGCCATACCCTAGAAAAATGCATTTTAATTAGTTTCCGAAAAATACAGCAGAATCGAAATGCGTCATTCCAAGTTTTCAAAACTAAGATAAAATGCCTTTATCCCTAGGCCATTGTTTGTTTACATCTTTGGCTTCGAAGTCTCCAAGCGAACCAAAATAAAGAAAAGCAGCCAAGGCTGACTCATGTATTTTCCATCACCAAAGAAAACGAAATTTTTTGGTAATGTAAATACAATTTCGAATTATTGCACACTCACAGATATCAAAGTTCGATCGAGATGTTTATTTGAGAAGCTGTTCTTTGCGCGCAGATTTAAAGTACTTTTTAACAATTTTCATAAATCGCGACAGACAATTAGTAAAATGATAAACGCGATGTTGAAGTTCTCTAGCTGGGATTCGAAATCGACTGGCTTGTTCGAAGGAATCGAAGGCGAAGTCCAGATGTGCTGCCCTCTGTAATATCCCCAATTGAATATCTTGAAATTAAACGTAAACAAGAAATTTCGTATGAATCGTTTATATTGAATGACGTACAATCCATCGCGGACAAACATTTTAGGCAAGATAAAATTTGACGTTTATATACATCTCGAGGATCCGCGCAACATTTTGTTCGCTTACATTAAACGTGAATTCAGTTTCACCGAATAAAGCGCATTTTAGTACCCTAGCGAGTGCATTTTCGTCACTAGATTCGTTTATAATAAAGCGCAATTTTATCAAACGTCAACAATACTTCCAATGATATACGTCGCCCCCTTGGCACTTTCGCACGCGCAAGCGGAAGAAAAAATATGTCTATTCATGTATATATATAAAAACAGATCTTAAAAAATGTAACATTGGATAAATCCCATGCGTAACGCAATTACAATGTACAATATATTTCAGTTTTGTCGAAGAGATTATCTCCATGGTCTATTTTCTGGGAAATCCGCAGTCTCTAATCTGCTAAATTATTCTCTACGTACGAATTCAAACAAATAATTATCCTATCAGTCACTTTTTAATTTAAATAAAAAGCTATGACCCAATAAAAGCGTTACTGCAAGCACGCTTGAACTTTCTCGATCCATTCCTGTGCCGTCGCTGCATCGCTCGCACAAAAATTGTACGTTCTTCTATTTGTGCGGAGCTGCAAAATAAACAATCACATTAATATTTGCTTTCCAAAAACAAGCACAATTTCATCAAACTCACGTCGAAGAAAGATTTGTCATCCGTTTTTTTCGGCGGTCCAGGAATCGGGGTCGCAGGAGTCACCGAAACCACTTCCGCTAATTCTAAAAACAACACAAAAACGTCAAATCTCGATTCCTTTTCCCCCATAAAATATTGAAGTACCAATATATCCTTTGCAGTGCGAATCTTCCATTGCATCGTAATATCTCAACTGGTGTTTTATCGAATCCAACACGAACCAGCGCTGCTTCCAACCTTTCAAAAGCGCGCCCCTCTTGTACAAATATCCCTCGTGTGTTCGATTTTCCGCGACGTTGCTGGAGTACGAATCGTAGTACTGTTGGGACGAGGTTTGTATCGTCGTGATGCCTAAAAAATGCATTCAAAATTATCCCACGTTTCACGAGTCGTTTTTTCCCGCGACTCACTCGAATTGACGCTCCCGGTTTCGGCGCTGTTGCGAGTGAGAGTGTGAGATTGCAAATTATCAGCGACGGCTTTGTACTTGGTGCAATTCTTGGGCACGCTATCGGCGCATTTGTCATGGCAAACGTGACCGCAGTCGACGCACCTCAAACCCGTCTTTACAGGGCCCCAAAGCAGTCCGGAACAAGCGTCGCAATGAGTCGGAGTCGCAGAGTCCAATCTTTCGAACCTAAAAACACCAAAAGCAATTAATTCCCGATAAATGCACATGCATTCTCAGCTCCATTACCTATGCGGGTGCGCATAAACCGAACTTTCGTTTCCGGAAGCATTTCCGCCGGCCAATTTCCCTCTCATCAAAAGTTCTACCGTGGAGCGTTTGTGAATGAGTCTCCCGTGATGCCTAACGAGTGCTGTGCTGAACGACGCGTGTCTCTGTAAAAAAAACCTCGTTCAATCCAATCCTCCGCTCACAAATCGGCAAAGACAAAGGCCTGCATTTACCGCCAGAGAGTCGGTATTTGGAAGCTCGAGTTTGTCCCACAGCACTTTCCATTTCTGCGGCAAATGACCCAGTTCCGTTTCGAGTTTATGAATGTCCTCCAGAAGATGAGTGAACTGGTCCGGAATCATCGCGTTTATGCTGTCGTACCTGAAAGAATTCCCAAGCTAAAACAGCTGTTCTGCGATACAAAGTTTCTCATAATTTTCCAAAAAAACCCACCCGTGAGT
This sequence comes from Zelostemma sp. ZL-2020, assembly GCA_022816865.1. Lineage (NCBI taxonomy): Eukaryota > Metazoa > Arthropoda > Insecta > Hymenoptera > Platygastridae > Zelostemma > Zelostemma sp. ZL-2020. Next base: position 7,517 of record JABFQM010000111.1, on the reverse strand, counting down.
TACGACTTTGCGATTGCTTTTAACAACCCCGTCCGCAGCCTCGTTCTCTTCCTCCTGTTGAGAATCCTGCTGCAAGATTTCCAGGTCGTAAGCGGGTCCGTGCGCGAGCTCTTCCTCGAGATAATATTGCCAAATATCCAAATTCGGCAAATGCGAGACGGGCCGCAACACCGGGTGCTCGGAATTCAAAGTATACATGAAATTGTAGAACAGCGGACTCCTCGCGTGCTGCTTCTCGATGTAATCGAAAACGCTTTGGCCTAAATTCGAGCCGTTGTTCGTCCCGACCAGTCTACCTCCTGGGTAAACGGTCTCGTCGTCGCTCCCGGTATCGACGCCTTTATGGTGGCTCGTCAGCGAGCCCCGTTTATCCTCGACCGCGGTAATCCCATACTCGACCCTATCGAATTCGCAGTCCAACAGAAACGTTCGGAACCGGCAGGACACCGAATGATAGGCCACGAATTTCAGGTAGTATTCGTTGAACTCGAAGGCCAGTGGGAACTGTCGCTGGATTTGGTGCACGATATCAAGGAACTGCAAAAAAGTTGGCGTGAAATTGCTCGTCTGGGAATTCGTCGCGAGATTGCTGCGGTGGCCGAATTTGTGGCCAAAGCCCAGCCATTCTTTTTCGATGAGCGTTCGAAAGCCTTCGATGGTTCGGTAGTGAGGGTCGAGGCAAAGTTGAGCCACGGAACAAACGGTCGCGGTCGTATCCCAACCATCTTCGAGACAAATGGCGACGGAAGATCCCTGCATGTCCATTAAATCGATCACGGCTCCGGACAACTGCATCAGGCTCTGTAATTGTTGCAGCCACTCGGAACATTCCACAAGCCTAAATTCAAAAAGGATTGAATTACATTCCCAATTAACAAATGCAACATTTATTGACATTTCGAGAAGAAATTCACTTGTAAAATCCTTGATCCGGTTCCACGTTCGGCGAACTCGGAACGCAGGCTCTCATGAGCTTCTTGAACGCCGTTTTCGTGTGTCTAACGTCGTAAAATTCCACCGGTATGACATCCGTTTTCGGCGCCGATTCTGTTTTGGCCCCCTGGATTAAGAAATCAAGAATTATCAAAATGAAAAATCGCCGAAGAGCATGAATCTATGATACCTACCTTCATATGTGACTTCTCGCAGAATATGTAAAGAGCAGCTTTTTGGAAGGTGTAAACGCACTCGGTTCCGCTATCGGAGTCAGCGGAATGTCGAACCGTTCCACGTTGATTCACGGACGCCAGCGACGCCTGTGAACTTTGCCGTTTGTCCTTAAGAGATCCCCAACGACCGAAATTCTTCGGCCCCTTTCCACCGGACGAGCTACAAAAACAGAAAAATCAGTTCACCAAGATCTGCAAACACACACAAAATTGAAGAAAGGAATCCACCTCAAAGTGCCGATGGCTTTATTGAACGGGTTTCGCCTCGACTGTTCAGGAGTGAGTGTTCGGTCTTCCGCTGTCAGAAGCAAAGAATCGATACTCAAAGAACTATCCGACATTCCCCAAGCCGAGCCTTGCCTCAGCATCGACAAAGGCGTCGACGATACCAGCGACATGATGTACTTCTCTTGCTCCAAAGAAGAAGTACTTTCCGACGACGCAGCTGCAGGCAAAAAGTACAATTTACAATCGGATACATAATTCATAGTTTTCCAAAGAAATGTCCAGCGAACTTTTTAAATTTCCAGCGGACGTTGGATGCGCCTTCAGCATCCCCATGACTCCTTTCCCGTGATAGCCAGCTCCGCGAATCAGAAGAGCCTTAGTTTTCGGATGACGCCAAGTGATAACGGGTATTCTGCTGTGCCGGTAAAGCCGGCAAAATCGGCGAATGCTCTCGTCGGTGACGGAAGTAGGAACCATGAGTAGAGCGGGATAACTTCGGCACATCATGTACGCGCAGTTGACGGAAGTTAATCGGAACGGCTCGTTTCGACGGTTGCTATGAGCGCCGCTCATGCAGAGTCCAAGCCTGTACCAATCCCGGACATAACTGCGTTCGGAGAGTCGTTCCAGGGTTTTCGCGTCCGCCACAGGCGGCGGCATCACGATACTCGGTATCTCGAATTCATCAACTGTTGAACAATTATGAAAATTTTATTAACAATATAAAAACTTGAGTGTTTCCTTCATCGCCCACTCACTGCTCAAATCATCGTCGTGATCATTATTGTCGTTCATTGGCAACGGCATTCTCCCAGGCGAAGTCATGTACTTGTTGCCGTTATTAACATTGATATTCGGCAAAACGTACTTCTGTCGCTTCGACGACTGCTTTGGCTTGAAACCGGCTTTGCGAGCGGTTTTGAGAAGCGTTTTCTTAGCGAATCCCCTGCAGAAAACAAAAACCAAATTTAAGAAATGCATCAAAAAATTTGATTTCAATAAGTACTCCGAATTCGTACTTCAACGTGGCGTTCTTTTCCTTCCCCTTGTGATGCGTCGTCTGCGTGACGAAAACTTGGCCATTGAAGGCAAAGTGATGGAAAATATGCGGAGGATTGCGCGCCTTCTGAACCAACTTTCTCAAAGTCTCGATATTCTCCGGCGTGACCTCTTCGTCGAAGGCCAGTTTGATCAGTTGGAACGTGCATGAACGCAACTGCAAACCCTCCTGATGGCACTGGTCCAAGTGAGCTAAATTTTGTACTGGAACGCGTTTCTCCTTCGTCAAAGACGTCACAGGAAAAGCCCGCACCACCAACTGTTCGCACGCTGAAAAAAAGCAACCAAAACATTAAACCTGGTTCTTCATATTTACAATCAATTTCCCAAACAAAAACCCAAGTACCAAAAGGATCGCATGGAATCCCTTTGAAAACGATCCGGTAATTCGTAAGGAAAATGGCTCCTTCGGCGGGCAAAAGAGGAGGCGATTTCGGCAGACCAGCGGATCCTTCTTCTCGTCCATCCGCAAGCAAGTACACGCGCAAACCGTCCATGATAACTTCCTCCCCCGGCAGCATGTTCGGCGTCAATATTTTAGCCTTTTGTATCGGCGGTAAACGTTTGCTTTCTCGGTGTACGGCGTCGAGAGTCTCGATATGCATGTGCACGACGCCGGGAACCATTTGATGGAGACATCTGACGTGATCCGCGCTGACGCCGCCTTCCGTGCAAACGCGGTCCACGAATCTCGAGACCATTCGTATCACCGCCGTTCCCGTTTCACCAGGGTCGGTTTCCTCGAAGCCCGACTCGGCATCGCCGCTGTCACTAGCTACACTGTTGTTTACAACAAATAATCAACATTAGAATTACAAGTACTAATTTCATTGAATAGCAAAAGTCATTAATTCGAAGAACCTATTAGTAATGCTGTTACTGGCACGTTCATCGTCGACGACGTGGTCCTGCTTATGCGTCCTCGCCCCGACGTCCAAAGGCACCAAAAGGAAAACCATCCTGTTGGCGTAGTGTATGGCCTGACTGTAAAGAGTACTCTCCTCGCTGGCCACGAGTTCGCCCTGTTTTTCCGAGCCAATCGTCGGCCAAATCCTCACTTGTTCCGCGGCGATTTCCAGTGCCGAAGGTTCCTGCACGCGATACATCGACGATCTCTCTCGATGCGCGAAATCTTTATTATCCCGCGGGCTCATCGGACTCAGCCCGATGATCCCGTCGTTTTGCTTTTCCCCGGGCAAGTACAAGCGCTTGATGTCCTTCTGAACGTCAAGGTAAAACGCGTCTTCCCAGAATTGCTGGTTCTGCCAGACCGCGTGTTCTTGGATACAAGTGTATGCGAATTGAATGATTCCGGTGCAAAGTTTGCGACAGAAGGCCGTCGCGAGGGGAAGCAGAGCAGCGGCCACGCCGTGCTCGTCCATGGAAGAATCGTCTTGGAGAGCGCAGTTCATGAGTCGCACGACGAGGTCGAATTGTTGGTGTTCGAGCATGGCTTTGTTGCCAACAACGTGCTGGGATAATTCCATGCACAAAGCGAGACGCGCGGCTTTGCTTTTCAGGGCGCGCAACACAGCGGGGAAAGTCTTGCGCGCGTCCGCTATTTTGTTTTCGAATATGCAGTTTATACAGTTGCGCAGAACTTCGAGTCGTCGAGCCGAGTTGCTGACCAAATGACGGTTGTCGTGCACCAGTGATATGTGGGGTCCGGTTGGAACGATGCGAGGCTGGACCGGCCTTAAAGACGATAGTCTGGAAATTAATCGAATTTGTTGGAATACTTTTTCTTCACTTCGAAGGTTTTGGACACCGACCTGACTTTCAGATTGCTTTTAGCTAAACCCTCGTCGATAATCGCTTGCACCTGCTCCGAATGGACTCGCGGAAACTGCGGCTGGTGAATCCTCGAGAAAGCTCCTTCCGGAGGTTTCAAGATCTTTTGTACGTAGGGTTGAGGATTCGGGTTTTCATTCGTATACAGTTGTTGCGCCAGTTCTTGAATGTGCGTTAAAAGTAATCCTGAAATACAAATTTGCAATGAATATCGTGTCGGGCAGTTCCGTTTATGCGCGTCGAGAATTACTGTGGTCTTGGGCTTCTTGTTTGAGCTGTTCCGTGAGATTGCTGTACAATTCATCCCAAACATCGCAAGGTCTCCAAGGAGTTCCCCTCTCAGCGATGAAAGACGTGTAGAACATACAGTCTAAAACTCGCGTCGTGAAATCACAGTCCGTTAGTCCTCGCTCTCCCAAAAACGCCGCCTACAATTAAAAGATTCTCGTTACTTTCCGAAAAGCTGAACTCTTAAAAACATATTCTACACCGCGTTATTACTTTGTGAAAAGTAATGACTGGCTTTGGGTGAATTCGGATGAGGGTAAGACAGCTGCGATATCCCTGCAAAAGTTGAGCAAATGTGCGCATGAAGACGGCTCGAATTTCCTTATCCATCATCGGGGCATTCGGTGCCCGGAGAATCAACGGGGGAAACGCGTAATCCGCGCAAGCGAGTTCCGGCTGCAAAACCAGGGAAAGAGCGTCCTGCGTTTGCGAGAGAAGCGGCTCCGATAACAAAGACAGCGAAACCCCATCGGGCACGGTTATCGAACCGCCGTCCAAATCCGCTATTATCACGTCCAACTGCAACAATGGAAACGATTTCAAAACGCAATTCAACTCGGGAAAGAAAACAGAATCCGCCAATTAAATTACTCACGAGTTCTGCGAATTCGTACTTTAGGGAGCTATGAACACCCATGATAAATGGCGTGGGCGTGCTGAGTATTTCCACCAGGGCTGCTGGCAAGAGCGGAATGTAAACGTGGTTGTAACGAAAAGGGTACATGATCGCGGTAAGGGCTCTACAGGCTTCGGTTAATCTCGAGTAGCTCGCCGAATGGAAGAGAATTTTGTGCTCCGTCATCACCGCGCAAAAGAGCACCAACACGTTTCGGATACCTACAAAAATATTATAAACTTAATCACCAATAATTACAAAACAATGCGAGCAACTGGCGATTAATGATAAACAAGCTGGGAGAATTATCTTTGATCTTAATAAACAAAACATTTGTGAAATGAGCAAGGGCTAGTTAAAAATGTGAATGTTAAGGTTTGCGTACCCAATTGCTGAAACAACAAATTGACACTAGTATGAGTTATGGGGAGAGAAGGGCTGATGGGTGGTTGTAGCGCTTGGCGATCACCCGCTCCGATACTAAAACGTACTTGCGGTCCACCGGCAGGCGGTACCTGTATGTATCCCAATATATTTCCTACCAAAGTTTCCAACGGGGTTTCCAAATTTTCTATGTAAACCGTGTAAATTATTCCGAGACAATTCTGGAAAACAATACGAATAATTAAAATAAATAAAACGAAACAAATGATTTAACGGTAAAGAAATCTGGGCGCGCACTCGAAAAGTTTCGATGTAATCGAGCCTGGACACGAGGACCAGGCATTTCGGAGCGTACATGATGCTGTGGTGCGCTATGGCGGGCATGTTTTTAACCAACGTGCGGTTGTCTCCGTCGACCGGGTCTTCCTCTTCGTCCACTGGCTTGCTCGGCGTGATCGAGACCGTTTCGTTGAAACACATGCAAGCGCAGTAGTGACGATTCGCGTCGATGTCGGTCAGGATGGAGACGAAGAATCGGGGTTCTTGTCTCTCCGTTGAAAGAGCCCATCCTTGGGGTTGACAAAACTGTGGGGGTAGAAACGTGGTTTAGTAGAGAAAACATTTTTGGGGTGGAGGTGGAAATTAAGCGTTTACCCATTCTATGCCCTCGATGAACGGCGTGTCCGGCCAGTCCTTTTCCGGAAACCTTTGCAGGATTATGCCACTACTTATCCCGCCTCCTGCGAAAAATGAATAATGTTAGTTATTGTTCAAAACTTTTTTTTTATCCGAAGACGGAACAAACATGTTCGATAATTTTTCATTTTAGCTGCGCGGGTCGAGAGTTTTAAATTTAGAACTCCATGATACGACGTGTAATTCATCTTCCAAGAGGGTTTTTATCTTTCCCGATAAAACGGAGATTGAAAGCAGAGAAACATTTCTTATTATGGAAATACACTCGTAAACAATTTTCTTTGAGGTTCTTTTATAAATAAATAACGAGAACGGCGGAATTTGAAAATTTAAATTCAAAGTTTCAAATTGCCTCGATGTATTTGATGAAAAAAATGCGAAAAAGTTTCGAGACTCACTCTCTTTTTCGTGATGATAACCAACGATGACAAAATAATCCGCCAACCGAGACATCTCCGTGTACTCGTGGGGCTGAGTAAGGGTGGTAGTGCCCAACATCCCACGTTGTAAACACTGCAGTCGATCTCATAGATATCCCCGAAAAAAGCGCTCGGTTTAACCGAATTTCAATGCAAACTGTCAATTGCCACTATGTTGTCACGGCACGCGACATCTCGAAAACAAACATTACATTGGCCACTGGAAAGCGACGTTATCCGCGGCTGCGAATTGCGCGTCAAGTTGCATAGAGAGTTCCAGCGGAACCGCGTGTTTTTTCGCGAGCGAACGGGTTATTGGGGAATGTCGCGCGCGTGCAGCAGGCGGAAATCGGAGCCTGACGAGCCGGATTGACGAGCTGTCGCGGCATTCGGCGCGCGAGATAGTATTTTCATTGCATTAATCGCGACGTTATGCCACACCCCGAACGCTTTAATCCATAACCTTTCGGGCTGAAGCGCCACATTGGGACGTCAGAACGCAACCACAGAAACCACCGCGTTTGTGTGTCCATTCGTGACGACGACGCAGAGTACGGGAACCACGGAAGCCTGCATGTGCAAGTCAACAACACAACGGAGATGATGAAAGCAGGGTTGCCAAATTGTATGCACCTGCGAGATGAATTTATGTCGATGAGAAAGATTCTCGCTTTACCAACCAGTGCCGTAGAGAAAAAATGAGTCGCAGTGCAAAAACTTGGATGTTTTGATCAGTAAAACGCTCTAAAAAGCCATCGAAAGTCGCCGAGCCTCGTAATATTTCTGTCAAAAGTAGATAAAATTGCGCGCCGTCGCGTTCCGCGTCGCGGAGAAAAATACGCGGAAAGTCGGGCCCCGGGGAGTGGA